>MNCI01008174.1:22295-65804 GCA_015680685.1 Gnetum montanum | reverse complement strand
CAGTATTTCATGGTGAAGATGTTGGAATTTGAAAATAATTATTTGTAGGTTGAGGCTTAGAGGGGAGTAGGAGTTTGAAACATAGTACTGTTCATTAGGAAAGTTTGTGATGGTAAGGGGTTAGATTTTATAAGATTGCTAATACTCATCATCCCAAATTGAGTTTGAATACTATTCATTAAAATAATTTTTTCTAGTTCAACAACTTTAGCCATTGATCCTTGAAATTCTCTTATATTGGAATCAGATTTAATGGCTTAAGCACATAATGGATTAATGGTGGAGAGGTAAATATTGAGGATTCCATCAAGTTGTGGATGCATCTCATTTGGCACATAAGCTATTTGATGGAAAAATCTTAAATTATAGTCTCTAATATTCTCCCTAGGTAGTTTTCTCACATTTGTAAAATTACTTGAGGCTAAAGCAGGACTAGTGAACTTGTCAAATTGGAGTAGAAACTTATTTCTAAATTCTTCCCATGAATTTATGGAAGCATTTGGGAGCATTTCTAAAATCTTGCCATGAATTGATGGAAGCAGGGGTAAAATTTAGCCCCACTCATGTAGTTTGGTCTCATGGACCTATACAACATCATAAGTAGATTGATCCTTCCAGTGGATCAAATATTCATGCCTCTTAATTTCCTAAGTACTAAAAGTGTGACATTCCATTCCTGGATATCATGGCAAGCATCAAATATACATCATATTATAAATTATGCATAACAAGATAATATACAGAATGTCAAATATATGTAATATTTGACATTATGCGTAAAGAATATAATAGGGAAAATGTAGAACAAAAAAGAGAAGAATTCTGTATTGATGTGGAATAGAGTATCTAGATCATTCTTTAAGAGTGTTCCTTAGGATTTTCTTCCTTCAACATCTATCCCTTAGAGGCAATCCAGCACTACCACCATGATTAGGCCTACAACTAACCAAAAGGAATGGCTAGTCCCCTTCCTATTCCACTTTACCTAGCACCTGTAACTCACCTTTAATAGCTTTTCAACTCCATGTTGATACGACCTTAATGCCGTGGTATAAATAAATTAGGTCAAACCCCTAAAGGTCACCTTGAGAGACACGTCCATTATTATAACACACCCTTTTGAGTCTTAATTACAACTCCTCTTTTAGGACTTGTTATAATAATGATAACGTTTGTTATGAAGAGGCACCATTTTTATTATGAAGCAACAACATTTGAAAATAAGAACATCACAATATACCCTCCTTAGGTTTTTTTCATCCTCAAACAAGTCCATGTTTACTATCTTTAACCAAATCTAATGCTCTTTTTATGCTCCTATGTTCCAATAATTTGAATTATTGTTTGGGCTTGAAGTTGTTTCTAGCTTATTTTGCAAACAAGAAATATGTGAGAATAATATATGGGAATTTAAATATTACTTTATTAATACTAACCTCATTTTCTAAGATAATGACAAGAGTTGAATTAAAGATCTACCAACCACCAATTACCAGTCTCAACAAGGGTCACATAAAGTACAACTCATATCTAGTTATCTAAGTGAAGGTAGGGCAAATCTTTATTTCCAACTCACATTACCCTAGATATTTTGCATATCCAAGTAAAATATAAATTAAAAATTAAAGAAAATTATGAAAATCATCAAAGTAAGGTTAAGATAGTTCCTATCTTGATCAACCTTAGGAATTAATGGAAGTAATTATAGTTTTACCATAAGTGGTATATGATGGGATGGTATTATTTAGGATGGAAGGGCTTGATCATGCTTCTTCTCAACTTCTTCTTTAGAAATTAACTCAAGTAACTTGGTAACGTGAAAGAATTAAATAGCATACCAAATATAGTCTATGATCTTAATGAAGAATGTTATTAATCCATCTTCATTAATCATAGCAGAGTAATTACTGAACTGTGGTTCTTGATAAGTACTATCCATCAACATCATTTTTTCCTAAATTCTGGGATCTGATTTATCTATTGAAGATTCAAAGTAAGCTGGTCAATGGGATTTCATGTTGAATTGATGGGAACATCTTCTTCCAATCAGGTTGATCTTTCAAGGATTCTTTTATACATCCATATTTTAAGAATTTATAAATACTACTTCCAACTTTTGGATTAAAGTCTCCATAAAGGACAAATGGTACTACATCGGTATGGCTTAGAAATAACTTATTCTTCAAAATTTCCTCTATTTTCTTAATCATGTATGCTCCTTGGCATAGTCTAACATCTGGACATGTTGACTTGGCAATTAAATGTGTGTTAACCACACACATATTTTCCTAACAACTTGATTTTTAGTATCACTACCAAAGCTTATGTGGCTTCTAACCTTGATTGTTCTTTCTTTACCATGATTTGAAGTTCTAGAATTTCAAAAATTATATCTTCTAAACTCCATTTAAATCTTTGTACCAATTCAAACTTGGCTTCTTTATAACAGATTGTGCAACCATCCATGTTGTGATATTTAAAATAGGCTAAGCGATATGGCTTGAAGGAAGAACTGCTACAAAAACCTTTTAGGCATAAAACATCAACATCCAAATCAAAGGCTTGAAGTAGCTCAATTGCATGCAAAGGAGACTGTACGAGACCATCCTTTTTACTACAATGAACCTACTTCTATGCATGCCAACTGGTGCTAGAAAAACCAACGTTGCCATAGTTGTTATCATGCAGTAGATTGGGCTTAACCTGAAAGATGATAGCACAATGGATCTAAGTACTTTCAACATTGTTTATGTTGCATCTATGAAGGCCTTGGTTGGCAATGATGATGATAACCCCCATTTCACACTTGTTGATGATGTCAGCGCAGTGGCAAAATCAACTAGTGGTCGTAGCAGCACAATTGTGCCTAGTGAATGTTGGCATTGAGGCATTAGAAAATGTAGTGAGGCTATAGGAAACTCTTCATTTCACCTATGGTCAATGGCACCAATGTGACATGATCTCTGTAATGAGATAGCCACATTTCGAGGATAGGATGCTATAGGCTACATGGGTTGGAATCTGAACATCCTCAACAATGTTGTCGTGGATAGTTCGGGCTAGCATGGCCCCATGCAAGGTGGCATGGCCCTCAAAAAATTATATATATATAATCATTTGGGATTGGGGTTTGAACCCACAACCTCCCATTTCTTTTAACCTTTTATTATAATTTTTGTTAAACACACATAACGAAAAACTTTAAACATCGATATCTCACAATCTGTAAGTCTGATTGAACAAAATTTGTACAACTGGAATTATCTCGATGAGTACTATGATTTAGATATAGTTTGAGGGTCTAAAAAATAAATTATATTTTGAAGATTTAACAGGCAACACATGGCAACATTATTTACAAAGTATTAATTTTCATATGGATCCCATGGTAATAACCTTCAGTAGGGATGAAACAATGTTATGGATAGGTTGAATCTCTTAAACATGCTAATGTATAGGTCTTAGGCAAGATGAATAATGCCAAGATTATAGAGGTAAGGTATTTATAAATAGTATGTTTGAAACAATATAATGACCTTAATTAATTAATATTTATAGGTAAGAGTTACTTGGACTAGTGTATCTTTGCCTTATCAACATTTCTTGTACTAGATGAGCCTTGTTAAAGAGTAATCAGATCTCAAGGATCATCTTGAGCATATGGCACATTTGGTGGTGGTCCATAACTCTTCCTAGGTCATGGATCCATGGTTCATCATTAGGTTCAAGTTGTAGTCAACCCATAGTTCTGAATCGCCCTTGGGTCATGGTTTGCTCTTATACTAAATGTGACATCCCATTCCCAAATGTCATGGCCAACATCAAATATATGTCATATTAGACATTATGTGTAAGAAGATAATATACCTATGCAATACTCGACATTATGCTTAAAGAAAATAATAGGAAAAATGCATCAGAAAAAATACAAGAGTGCTTTATTGATGTTAAATAGAGTATCTAGATCATGCTCTAAGAGTGTTCCTTGGAATTTTATTCCTTTGACATCTATCCCTTAGAGGCAATCCAGCACTACCACCACAGTTAGGCCTACAATAGGCCAAAAGGAATGGCCAATCCCCTTCCTATCCTGCTTCACCCAGCATTTGTTACTCACCTTTACTAGCTCTACAACTCCATGCTAATATGACCTCTATGCCTAGGTATAAATACTATAGGTCAAACCCCCAAAGGTTACATCAAGATACACATCAGTTATTACAACACATCCTTTTTGGTCTTAATTACAACTCTCCTTTTGGTTCTTGTTACAATAATGATAATGTTTGTTATGAAGAGGTACCATCTTTGTTATGCAAAAACAGCGTTTGGAAACAAGGACATTATAAGAAGCTTTCCTCTACTTAGGTACAATTGCCTTCCTCTCCATTGAAGGCTTGGACTAATTAATTGCCCCTTCAACATAGCGATGCTACCCTATTTGGTCTCCTCATTAGCTAGTCCATGATAGTGCACAAGATCTAAAACATTAGAAACAAATGACATACCAACATTAATTGGTAAATCAATCTCAAAAGCATTGCCATTAATGTTAGCCTTGATTTTGAAAGGCCCCATCTTCTTGACATTTAATTTGGGAAAGTTAATATCTCTCAACTACTTCTTCTTCAAGTACACACAAACCAAGCCATCAATAGCAAAATTAGACTTCTGTTTATCCTCATTCCTCTTGAGTACTATCTCTGCATTCTTCTTCTCAATATTTAATTTTAATTATGCATGAGATTCCTCATTCATTGCACAAAATTAGCACAAATTTGAGCTTCATCATCAAAGCTCTTCAAAGTGTCTACTATCTTTAGACAAAACTCATAAGTCACCTTAAATAGGCTTCTTCCAATAGCAACATAAAAAGCATTATTATAAGAAAACTCAACATGACACAATATGTTTTTTCACCTATTTGGCTATTTAGCATACAAACATCTCAATATGTTTAGCAAGGTTTTATTTACCACATCCATTTGGCCATCAGATTATGGATGATATGCACTAGAAAAATTCAAATTTATCCCTAAAATCTTCCAAAGGGACCTCCAAACATGACTTTTGAACTTGGAGTCTTTGTCACTATCAATATTCAAAGGAATACCATGCAACTTTACAACATGCTAGAAAAAAAATTTGTAACATGAGAGGCATCACTCACCTTTTTACATGGAATAAAATGTGTTATCTTGAAGAACCTATCCAAAACAACAAAAATTGCATTATTTTTAATCTTGATCTTTGGAATATCACTCACAAAGTCTATGGACATACTTTTTCATGGTCTTTTTGAAATTGGAAAAGGCATATAGTATTCATTCACACCTTTACCTCCTTTGAACTTTTGACATGTCAAGAACTCCTTCATAAATTTTCAAACTTTTGTTGTCATACCAGGTTAAAAATAATGCCTACACATAAGTGTACTGACCTAAATCATCGGTGTAACGCTAGAAGGAAAACAAACACCGAAAGATCGGGCAAACACAGCTGACCCTGCCTTCGCCCAAAGGCAAGCTGGAAAAGTAAATGAAGGCAGAGTGCCTTGGATGGTCTGCATGCAAATCAACCAAGGACTTCCTCGAGCGTAAACTATGACTTGTGCTGGGGTTATCATAATAAATGCTTTAAAATGTAAACAGTTTGCATGAAACGTAAACAGAAATGTATGCAGGTATCATAAAAAAAAGTAAACAAAATGTAAACTGAACATAAAGTAGAGTAAACAATATAATGGCTAGAAAAATGAGCTGTATTGTATTGCATAGAAAATATGTGCACCAGTCAAAGCGTAGCTGCATGTGTGGATGGTAGGTCAAGCACCAAGCCCTAGGTTGATGTGCTGTGATTCGCTCTGATGCTAGGAGTCAGAGTGTGCCGAGTGCCCAAGGATCGCTAGTCTGAGTTTCCTAAGCTATCCAACTCCAAAATTGCCAACCTCGTTTATGTGAATTGATAGGGTATTTATAGGGTTGGACCGGGCTCAACTATGAAATTTGAGAGTGGAATCAACGACTGGGAGATGAGAGGAAAGTACAACAAGTGACACGTGTCCAATAGATAGCTGTGTGTGAGTTGGGCGTGTGTGGGCAAGCTACGTTTTGATCAAATTCACCATATCTTACAATGTGTGGGTCATTCAATCCCATGGAAGCATATACAATTTAGATCATGAGGGCTCGACAAGCCCACAAATCAAAATTTACAATGTATTACAAGAAAAATTGACCCTGGCTCGCTTGGAATCTTTGGATCTTCGGTTTGACTGCTTTGACCACTGTAGGATGCCTGGCTGATTGTTGAATTAAGCCTGAAAGTGGTGTGTTTTGACCCATTTTGAGCATATCACACTGTAGTCACGCTGCAGCATGACATGCAACATGACATGTCTTGAACATTATCTATTTTATTGGAAATGGTGATCTTGAACTTGATTCTTGAGTGCAACTGCTATCTAGCCATAGTTGATCCTAAGAGTGATCTGAAATCTGGAATTCAAGCCTGGATGTGACTTGTTTGAAAACACCTTGAGTAGGTCACACTAAAGTCATGTTGTAACGTGACATACAGCGTGACATGTGAAATCTTCAAAAAGAACTTGTGATTTTGAGTTGAAATTTGGCATTCTGGAAGTTTGGATTGAAGTTGTCAAGGATGTGCTCTGAGGATGACTTGCATGCTATAGATCAGATCATTTTAATTCAGTTTTGAGACTCTGAGAGTTACTCATGCTGAGGATGAGCAAGCCGCTGGGTGTGACCTCCATGCCTTATTTAGATTTTACCTCCCCTCAAAAGGGCTTGAATCATTCTTGTTTCAAAGTGTTAGGCCAAAATTAGTGGTGTTTCATTGGCCCCTCTTTGTTGATGTTTGGAGGAATCCACCTGAGAGGCATCGACAAAGAAGTGCAAAATAGCATGAACAACCAAATACCAAACATTAACCATTGGCCCTTGGCCGAACATCATCGCACCATTTTCAAAAGTACGTGGGATTGAGGGCATGTGGTTTAGGATGCAAGGGAATCGTTTGTAACCAAGGAAGCCAGGAGGTTAAAGGCTATGATTGCTACTGGGATTGTGGGAGAGGAATGCTCTCACGCAAATGAGCTATATCTTTAGTCCTTGTCCATAGCTAGTGTTCAGCAGACTCAGGGCCAAGACATAGGAAGTGTGTTCTTTAGAGAAATGGGACTCCTATAGAGTGTTTATAGGGCCCATTGTAAATAGCCAAAGCCACGCAATGATGTGCAACATGATCTCTTTGAGACATGAGTGTAACTGTTTTTCAAGACAATTGCCCTCTCACCTCAGGCTTGTATGAAAATGGCCAATAGTCTTTTGTTTATCATGTCAATAGGGTCATGAAGACCTTTTCTATGTATTTTCCTCCTTGACCCTTTTGTTTTCTTTTCTTTTTTGTTTGTTTCTTCTTTTCTTTTGTTTTTTCTTTATTTTTTCTTTCTTATTCTTTTTTTTTTATCTTTGGTCTTTTTGAAAGAGCTTTCTTTTAGTGTTGTGCTCATGTTTGAGCGCTTGCATTTTGTGTCATGCATCGTATACTGTGTTTTGCATTGCAACTGCTTAAAGAGTCACAGTGTGCAACAGTGTATCAAGAGTTTTGAGGTGAGTAGAATGTATCAAGGGGGTGTAATTAAATAGGCTAAGGGGGCATGATGGAGAATAGGGAATGTATTAGGAGTCGGGAATGTACTTATGAATGGTTATATTAAACCAGTTACATGTGTCAGGAAAAATGTGATACCTTGTTATCATGATGAAGTGCATCTATGTACGAATGCCTCAGGAGCGTCATCCTACAAACACAACTCCAAGAAGGCAAGAAAAACATAAATGAATCAATTAACTAAGCACTTTAAATAAGGAGATGGACCCACTGCATGCAATTCAAAAGTAGATAGAATCATGAATAGCATCAGCTTCATTAGGTCCATGAGACAAATCATGTAGCAGGTCTTTGTGGAACATGCATAGCCAATTGTAGCAACACATCTTTTCAAGTTTTGCTTGGTCATTGATGATGTCACCAGTTTATAGTCTTAGCGGACTCTTGTGGCTTAGTTTTACGTTGTAACCCTTTGGACTGCACTAGTTTAGTGTCATAGCGGATGATGCATTGCTAGTTTATAGTCATAGCAGACTATGAAGAGGCAAACCAATTTATAGTCTTAGTGGACTCTGGATGCTAGTTTTATGTCATGGTGGATAGATATGGCAGTTCAGCGTCATGCCGGACAAAGCCCTATGGTATCAGTTTTAAGTCATGATGCCAAGACTTGTCTATGGTATCAGTTTTAAGTCATGATGCCAGGACTTGTCTGTGGTATCAATTTTAAGTCATGATGCCAGGACTTGTCTATGGTATCAATTTTAAGTCATGATGCCAGGACTTATCTGTGGTATCACTTTTAAGTCATGATGCCAGGACTATTTATGGTATCAATTTTAAGTCATGATGCCAGGACTTTCTATGGTATCAGTTTTAAGTCATGATGTCAGGACTTTGACGTACCTCAAGTTTATCAGGCATAGTACCATTTCAGGTACAAGTGACTTGTAGGATTAGCAAACTCATTCCCATTCATATCAACAAGTTTAAATGCTCCATTATTGTACACCTTGGTGACAACATCAGGCCCTTCCCAGTTGGCTGAGAATTTATCTGGATATTCACGGGCAGCCTTAAGGACTAGATCTCCTTCTTTGATGAGGCGTTTATGGAGATAGTGCTTGTGCCTTTGCCTTTGTTGGTTTTGGTACCATTCTATTTGAACTAGTATTCACACATGTTCCTCCTCTACCAAGTCAATGTCAGCAATGCACACTTCATTGTTTTGATTTTCATCAAAGAGGCCGGAGAGAGCTATCCGCAACAAGGGAACCTGCAATTCTAAAGGTAAAATAGCTTCAGATTCGTACACAAGACTAAAGGGAGTTTTACCTATAGATTTACAATGTGTTATTTGGTATGCCCATAATGCATAGACCAATTATTCATGCCATCATTTCTTGCTTTGATTTAGCATCTTTTTGAGCACCATGATGATAGTTTTGTTTGTAGCCTCTGCTTGACCATTGCTCTGAGGGTAATAAGGTGATGAAAATGCATATTTAATGCCTAGACTTTCACAGAAGCTTTTAGTATCTGCATTTCTGAACTGTGGCCCATTTTCAATAATGATGGTCATTGGAATACCAAAATGAGTCACGATATTTTCTATCATGAAAGTGCAAACGTGTTTTGATGTGGTCTTCCTAAGGGGAATAGCTTCCACCCACTTTGTGAAATATTCAATTGCAGTGATAATGAAGCTATGTCCTACAGAGGATGATGGCATTATTGGTCTAATTAAGTCTAATCCCCATTTTTTGGAATGGCCATGTGCTTTGCGTTGTATGCAGTTCATTAGGTGGCACATATATTCGATTACCATGCTTTTGGCAAATGTCACACGTTCTAACATTGGAGATGCAATCGTACTCCATGTGTGGCCAGTAGTAGCCTAAGTGCCTAATCTTCGTTGTCATTCCTTTAGGTGCAATGTGCCCTCCACAAAGTCCTTCATGGACTTTTTCTATGATCGTTTGACCATCGACGCCACTAACGCACATCAACAGAATTCCTTTGTAAGATTTGCGACATAAGGTGTCAACTATTAATGCATATTACCAAAAACAATTTTGCAAAGCGTCCTTTTGAGCATTTTTCAAGTCTTGTGGAGGTTCACCTCTTAGAAGGTACTCTTTTATGTCATCATACCATTTTATTGCGTGTGTTGTACTAACGGATGCTATACGCATTTCGTCATGCGTGTTAATTATAGGTTCAGCACAACTTGTTATAAAGCTAGGCAATGCAAGAACATTTCGGGTGTCATGTTTAAGGCTAGTGTGGCAAGTGCGTCGACCACTGTGTTTTCACTTCTAGGGACATGTCGTATATCCACTTCTACTAGTTGCCTCATCAAATGTTAGGTCAAATCACAATATGGTTGCAAGTGGAGAGCTTTGCATGTGTAAACCTCAGTGACTTGATTAATGACTAATTGTGAATCACCTCGAACTACAAGACACGAGATTCCTGAAGTTCGTGCTGCTTGAAGACCTCGAAGAAGACCTTCGTATTCTGCCATGTTATTGGTGCAAGGAAAAGTTAATCGGTAGGCTAAGGGTTGGATTTCTCCAGAGGGGTATGTTAATATGGCTACAGCACTTACTCCTCGGGAGGTTGAAGCTCCATCAAAATATAAGATTGTCTCATAGTTGTTAGGTACGGTGTTGATACTATTAACGTTCTCATCTAGCAATTTGGGGTTTACTGTTGCTTAATTATGCATTGGCGAGACGGCCAATTGTGTGACTATTACTTGACCTTTTGTGGAAGATTAAGCAACGTAGTGTAAGTCAGACTCTGCGATCATCTCTTTCCACCTAGCTATCCTATTCAACTTGTAGATATTATTAGTGATGTCACAGAGTATATTATCCTTGCAAATGATGTAAACCCAATTAAAAAAGAGATAATGTCGCCATTTCTTCAAGGAGAAGACAAGGGCGAGGCATGATTTTTCTACATCATTGTATCATTGTTCATAAGCGATTACAGCATGGCTTAGGTAATACATGGGGATCTCGACTCCATCTTGACATTTTTGACAAAGCATTGATGTAATAGAAGCACCAGAAGTTGCAAGGTAGATATCAAAGGTTTTATCGCTTTGCGAGGGATAGACAGTCAGCAGTTGGGTTAGCTCTTGTTTTATGTTTTTGAATGCTTCTTAACATTGTTGGGTCCATTGGAAATGCACATTTTTTTGTAATAGATGTTGCATAAGTCTCAGCTTATCTGTCAATTTTTCAATAAAGCGTCTAATGAATTGCAATCTACCTTGGAGACCACATAGTTCGGTGAGGTTTCTTGGTGGCTACATATTGGTTATTGCTTTGACCTTATCGGGGTCTACCCGTATCCCTGTTTCGGAGACTAAGAAACCAAGAATTTTTCTTGTTTTGATGCCAAAAATGCATTTCTTTGGATTGAGTCTAAGGTTATATTTGAGAAAATGTTTAAGCACTAAGTCTAGATCTTTTGCATGTTGTTCAGTTATTTTAGATTTGACTGCGATATCGTCAACATAATCGTTGAGCAAATTGAGCATCTAATCACTGAATATGTATGTCATTCCTCATTGATATGTAACTCCTACATTTTTAAGGCCAAAGGGCATCATAGTATAATAGAATGTACCCCAAGGTGTCATGAAAGTTGTTCTAAGTTGATGTTTCGAATTGATTCTTATTTGGTTGTATCCTGAAAATCCAACCATAAAGGACAATAGTGCATGCCCAGTAGTTGTGTCAATAAGTTGATCAATGCTAGCTAACGGAAAGTCATCCTTTATAGTGACTGTATTAAGGTCACAAAAGTCAATGCATATGCATATACAACCGTTCTTCTTGGGTACTACAACAATGTTTGATACCCAATCGGAATAATCAATAGCCTGGATGAAGCCGGCTTGGTAAAGTTTTGTGATTTCAACATGAACAGCTAGTGCTACCTCAGGTCTACCCTTTCATGATTTTTGTTTTACTAGTTTGATTTTTTTCTCAAGAATGATGTTATGTTGGATGATCCGGGGGTCTAACCCTGGCATGTCTGTGTATGACCATGTGAACATTTTTATGTTGTCTTTTAACACCTGAGTGATGTCATCTATGAGCTGAGAGTCTAGTAAGGCACTTAATTTCAATGTTCTAATTTCTTCATTGATCATGGTAATGGGGATTTTAACTAGAGGATCTTCAGTGATATTATCAGCTTCTAGATCTAGATTTTTAGTCATGTTTTTAAACCAATCCATCGTTTCTTGAGTGGAGGCTATTAAATCGATATAGGTTGATGAATTTAAATCCAAGGATTCTAGGTTGATTGCTCTTTCTACCTCCCCATATGATCCAGTGAGAGACAATGTTGAGAGAATATTCTGGGTGGTCATGTGCTTGATCCTACTAATTTAAAATGGGAGCTGAGTAAGAGACACCCTCTTGGTGAAGGAGTTACTAAATACAAGTGAACTATGCACTGACAAAAATTCAGAGATGCGGTGGTAGTTATGGCAGTTTAAAGTCATGGAAGTTTAAGGCCATACTGGGCCACATGGCAGTTTAAGGCCATGTCGGGCCACATGGCAATTTAAGGCCATACGAAGCCACATGGTAGTTTAAGGCCATGCTGGCCACATGGCAGTTTAAGGCCATACCGGACCACATGGCAGTTTAAGGCCATACCGAGCCACATGTTGACTTGTCATTTCAATTGAGTGTATGCACTATTTTTAAACTTTTAAATTTTTCAAATTTTAAAATTTTTGACTCTTAAATTCTACATTTTTAAATTTTAAATTTTTGAGTGAACAATAAGGTCATGGGGATTTCAAAGTTTTATGAATTTTATGTGCCTACATATAACACAAATGAAAACAAATTTAAACACATGAAGCAAATATAAAGTGAGAGAAAAAATAAAGTAAAACAAAAGACGATGAGAAAAAAGAATGTGTTGGGTTTAAAAAGAGGATTTTGAAATGGAGGAAGGGCATTTTGTGCTAGTGTGACTTCTTGAATGTAGCATGACTTAGGAGTGCAACGTGACCTAGGACATCAACGTGACTTGCCATCAACAGTGTCAACGTTCACAAGGCAACATGAAGGACAAGGGTAGGGGAAAAGCAAGTTGGGACAAGGGGAAGAGGTAGGTGGATCTGGCATTCGTAGAGGAGAGCGAGGAGGTTCTCCAGCATCTTTCCCAAGCCAGGATTCCAACATGGAAGAAGGCTTTGCACAGGTAAGTTTGTTTCTCCCCTATTTTCCTCCAATAGCATTACTTAGGGTAATATTTTTATGGCTGTGATTCTAGAGATTTCTTGAATTTTTTGGGTTTTATGGCATTTTGAATCGCTGGTTTTCTTGGCGTTTCTAGACCGTAGGGAGAGTTAGCGTGAATGCGAGGAGGACCGATTTTTCATTCAACTACAGCATGAGCTACGTCGTTGGGAAGCTTTGGTTTCAATCATTGTCATGGCTACCAGTTTCTTAGGCAGTGTAAGCCGCAAATGGGGGGTTCTGGGGCCTGGCAATGTGAGCTGCGAATTTGGGCTTTTGGGGTTTTCTGGGCATGACTATCGAGGGAAGACCAACGTGAACTTAGGATTTCTTTGTTCTGTCTTTTTATTTTTTTTATTTTTTTTTTTTTTGAGAGCAGCATGACTTAGGATTTTCAAGGCAGGGAATGAATAGCATGACTTAGAATTTTGGGCAAAATTCTTCAGTTTTCATGGGCAATGTGATTGCAAAAAATTTTGGATTTTTGAGGAGGGGCAAGAATGGCCAGTATGACTGTAAATTTTTGAGCATGACTGTACATTTTGAATTTTTGAGGAGGGCGTGTGACTTGCAATTTTCCAAATTTCAATCCCTGGGCAGCATGACTTGAATTTTTTGAAATTTCAATCCCTGGGTAGCATAACTTGAATTTTTTGAAATTTCAGTCCTTAGGCAACGTGACTTGAATTTTTTGAAATTTCAGTCCTAGGCAATGTGACCTTGCGGATTTTTCATCTGCCAGAGCATCATGACATGTGAAATTTTTGGGCCTACTAGGGCAACGTGACATGTGAAATTTTTGGATCTTTAAAGGGCAAAAACTGGTCAGCGTAACTTTGTTGGAAGGCTGGCAGCTACATGATTGTCAGGTTCTGGTTCTGGCAGCGTGAACATTAAGTTGCAAATTTTGGCATGAGCTAGAGTGTTAACATGAGTGCTGGGGACTTGGGGATAAAGGTCTAACGTGACTTGCTGGTGAGAAGGCCCAGCGTGACTTGCTGATGGAAAGCCAAGCGTGACTTGCTACTAGTGGAGAGCCCAGCGTGACTTGCTGGCAAGGCCAACATGACTTAGTCTGGAGATGCTAAAGATACCCAACATGAACTGGAATGTGAAGATGTGCATTGCTACTGGATGCCCATTATTTGCTAGTTTCTTGTTTATATCGTTTATCTGTTTTCTGAGTGTGTTTATGTTTTGCATTTTTATGTGTGTTTATCATGGCATGGGTGAAGCTATGTATTCCAAGTGTTTGTTTATGTGATTTCTTGGCCTATGTGGTTTTGGTCTATGGTTAATACTAAAAAATGTTTCACTTACCTAATGTTTCTGGCATTGGGTTGGCTGTGTTCAAGGGACCTAAACCTTGTCTTCTATTGGTTGAGCTTGTTGGGGTACTTGCTTGGTTTGGCCCCTTTGGACTGAACACACCCCCCCATGACATGCGCATCGGGCCCCATGTGATATGGTTTCACCCCGGTGTTAGTTCGTTTTTTGTCTTTCATCTTGCAGAATTTTAGTGTGGTTGTATGGTCTCACTTGAGTAAACAATTGGCCCATGACATCATTGAGACAACGTTGCCTGGGTCCACACAAGGCATGCTTGCCTTTGTTACTGACATTGACAAGGGACTTTTCAGAGTTGAGGGAGGCCTTATTGAAGGTCCTAAATCTACACATCCCTTGACTCGTGTGTGGGAGCTGCCTACATGTAGTCATTATAACAGTAGCAACACACTTTTCCTAGCCCTCCGTGTACACACTCTATTTCAAAACCCACCTAGGATGGTATATAGAGTGTACAGGTATACTCCTTTGTGTCTTGTTTAATTTTGATCCCTTTTCAAATTTTATGTCATAGTCTAAATCCAAATGTTATTTTTCCTATGCAAGCCTCGCCTTGATGAACATGGGATGCGCGATGATGATGGTAGACTTGCCTTAGCATGCACAGCTCTAGAGACTTTTATGGCTGGCCCCATTCTTCGTGCTACGGTGTTGGACTAGACCAAGGTGGCTCTTGTTGACTACCATAGGTAGTTTTCGAGAGCTTTTGAGTATTGCCAAGTTCATGGCTGGTTACATGGGGAATGGTCTTCTAATGGGTCAACCTTCCCCCAAAGAATTGATCCTGCACCTATCCCATCTACACCATCTTCTGATGGTAAATGATCATACTCTAGTTTCTATTTTCTTTTCTTTTCTTGCCTTATCTTGTACTATGTTTTTAACTTTTTTCTCTATGTTTTCTTTTTATAGCAGCCATTCCTCCTAAAGAGATCACTATTATAATGGGGTGCACTGAGGCCACCCTTTTCATGAAGTTTGGGGAGGTGGAGCAGTCACAAAAGTCGTTGCAAAGAGGAGCCTCTGAGCTGATCATCAGTTGCCTTATTTGGGCGGGTCTGATGGACTTGTTTTCAGCTTTGACTCCTAGCATTCTAGCCACTGAGATAGTCACTATTCTAGATTCTTTCAATGGTGAAGCTTCCCACTTTAGCACGCAGGTCCGAGGGGTTAGGGTATCTTTTCACTTGACCACTGATTTTCTCTCTGATCTTTTTGGCATGCCCATGAATGGCTCCACGGTCTCTATAGACAAAGCAGCATAAGATGACCAAGTCATAAAAGAGTTGGAGGAGTGGTTAGGTATGCCTTGGGGTCGCAAAGGTTTTGCTATGCAAGATAACACCCTATCAATGGAAGTGAACTTTCTATATCCTCTTTTCCAGGCATAGGTATTTCGCAAATCTCTCTCTCAAGGGAGAAATCTTGGGATCGATACTGCCTGTGTAATACATGCCATTTTAGAGATAGGAAGGTGCTATAACTAGGTGCAGTTTCTTGTATCTGGTCTTCGCGGGAAGGTCATCAGGTTACACTCCAACGTCCACGCTAAATCTCATTTTACTTTTTCTTTCTTTGTGGGATATCTACGTAGGTTCACTGAGTTCCTAGTGGTCCATGATGATAACCGCTATGTTTTGAGGGACCGTTCGCAATTATCCCATCCTTGGATTCACCACCTATTTAGCACCACTAGATCCTAGGATCGTTTGAAGGACATTGAGGAATGAGTATCAATCACTAGTGGCGGTGCAGTCAGCCATTCCCATCATTCGCATGATAGTTTAGGATTGGAACAACCTGGACTACGCACGTCTGTGAAAAGGGCTGAACTTTTGATTAGCGATACCATTGGGAAGTCTAAGATGAAGGTGAAGACGAAGGAACGCCTAAGGGAGCCTACTCTGGATGCGATACTACCAAGGGCAAAGAAGATTCAGTTCGTAATACCAGTGGAAGGTAAGTAATTTAATTTTATTGTTATAGATTATTTGTTATTTTTTTTATCTAAATGTTATATATACTATGTTATGCTAACTCTAAGATTTTGGAATCATCAGAGGAAAGTGTTCAGAGAGAGAGAGAGAGAGACTTTGGCCCCAATGGCTAATCCTGAAGTGATTGTCATAGGGCCGGAAGAAGAAGCAAAAGAAAGAGAAGGAACGATTGAAGAAACTCCTACCTCACAAGAGGAGGATGTGATAGACATCATGGAGACAAGGCTTGCAGAGGCTTTGGATGCACTCAGGCAACCCAATGATGAAAGGGATGTCCTTGATGGCCTCTTCAATGGATCTTTGCAGCTTGGTGATCCACCCCAGCCAAACGGTAAGGGGCGTTTTGGTATGTTTCCTTTCAGCGCAATCTATGTCTTTGTTCCCTTTAATTTTTAGGCATTGTTCTTAATTATTTTGACTATTTCTGGTATCAAAGGTAAATGCCGAGACTTCTGAGGCACATGCATCTCGGGCAGAGATATCAAGAACATAGGTTCTAATCGACGTGACCTCCCCTGGTTGTCCTACATCAACCAACCAACTAAGACCATGGCCTAAGATGCCCAGTAAGATAGACTTTGTTAAAGGCATCGTTGATGATGTTATTCTCACCTACGGGAAGTTCATCCAAAACTAGGTATGTGTATGTCATGCATTGCGCTTAGTATCTAGGTTCATTGTTCATTATAGGTGATTCATGCGTGTGGTGCTTACACCTGCAGGCACCAAGCTTCAGTGGGATCCTTCTGAAGCTACTCACATTAATGCTCTCCCTGAATTGCCAGGGAGTGTTGAGCAAGTCCCAAGGAATGTGTACGATGCGGTTTCTGGTTGCATCATACAGAACGCCAAGTCACTTTGGACTTGTAGGTGTTCAGTTGAGTACTTATGGGACGAGGTATATTCATTGAAAGAAGCACTGACAAAGGAGAGAGAGAAGAATAGGGATCTCCAATCTCATTATGATTTTGCTACTACTAAACTATCTGGTGATAGCACTTGGCGCACATCTGAAATCACCTACGCATGTTATTCGATGGTTTTGAACTGTAAAGTGCAGGCTACATGAGACTTAGCAGAACAAAGGGCAAAGGTAGGTTTGTTGAATAGGAAATGTCAGGATCGAAAATCCTTTGTTGCCAAAGTATGAAAGTGGGGCCAAGACCAAAAGGACCACAAGCATTAGTATAAGAAGTGGTTGAAGGAGGAATCAGTTGAGCATCACCAAATGGAGATGTTTATTGATGGGTTAGGTTTGCAGTCCTCTTATGATAGGTTTGCTGAGTGCACCGAGGTGGAGGGATCTCCTAAGAGAACAATTACCACTGCCTCTGGGGAGGCTACAACATGTGTGTTCTCTCTTAAGTGCCCTACTTGGACCCTAGTGGACAAGGGCAAAACACTTGCTGGAATTGATCTTGGCTTGGAGGAAGATTGGGAAAATGTGCCCAAGAAGGAGATTCTACAGTGTTTGGAGGCCAACTTGGGGCCTTCCTCACTTGTGAGTGTTTTATTGTGGCATTCACTTTTGTATGGTTTTGTTGTTTTCATTGTTAGTGTTACTGTATTTCTAATCTTTTGTGTTCATGATTTGCCTTACCACTCTTACCTATTTTGTTTTGTTTTCTGTTTTCTGTTATAGGGGAATGTTAACGATGGAGCTGGTCCTAGTGGAGCGAGAGCTGATGATGAAGAGGATCTTGGGGAGCAACCACCTCTATGAGCTTATTACTAATCGAATTTTAACTACTAAATGTTTTTGATATTTTTTTGGGTTTTTAATGGAAATGTACGTTTGGCAAATGTAATAACATGGACCTAGTTATGGCATAACGTGTTGGAATTTTAATACCATATTGACTCATTGTTATTTTTTTGTTTTCTTTCTTTATTTGCCTTTTCAAGTGTTATAGTGAACATATGCATGTAACTAACTGTAAAATGGAAGGATGAATTGTGAATCAACACTTGTAAAATAGGAAAGTAACATTGAAGTCATAAACTAAGGTTGTAACTTGTACCATTTGAATGAGAATTTAACACAATATAGTGAATTTTTGTAAACTTGTAGCGTACTGAATCCTAGTTTAAAGCCATTTCAAGTTGTTCACACCAATTTAAAGTCATGGTGGACTATTGCCTCTGTTTCTAAGGAAAGAAAGATTTGCCAGTTTTATGCCATGGTAGGCCAAAAGCAATAATAGTTTTAGAAAGCTTTTAAAAGGAACTGACCATTTCTAACTATGGCTAGTTTAATGTCGTTGCGAACGTTCGTTGACAGTTTAACGTCGTACCGAACATGCGATAGATTAACGTCATTTCGGACATGTGGTAGTTTAACGTCATTTTGGACATGTGGTAGCTTAACTTCATTTCAGAAATGTGGTAGTTTAACATCATTTCAGACATGTGGAAGTTTAGCGTCATTTTGAACATGTGGTAGTTTAACGTCATTTCGGACATGTGGTAGTTTAATGTCATTTTGGACATGTGGTAGTTTAATGTCATTTTGGACATGTCGTAGTTTAACGTCATTTCAAACATATGGTAGTTTAACGTCATTTTGGACATGTGGTAGTTTAACGTCATTTTGGACATGTGCTAGTTTCTTTCTAGTTATTGAGTTGCCTCTTGATCTTTTGTAGCTTAACATGTGGGTTTAGGCATGTAGGTATGATTTTATATTCACCTTTTCCTTCATTAGTGATGTCAAAAGGTAGTTCTGACCAAGAGACATCAATAGGAATGCCTCCTATGTTTGTGTCTTCCTGTGTTTCTTCAGTCCTGATAGGATTGTGATTTAACGTCGAATTCATGTCTTGATGTATGTTCACAGTTTCTTGCTTAGGCTCAATGAATTCAATTTTTGACTCTTGACCTACCTTAGGATGTGAGACCGATACAGTCTTATCTCCATGTATGATGATCTCACCACCTTCATAAGGTAGGTGTATCTCTTGATGGGTTGGTGAGGATACAGCTTTAAGTTGGGCTAACCAGGGACGTCCTAGAATCAGATTGAAGCTTGGCATTTTATCAACGACTAAGAATTCAACTGATGTGGGGAATTAGTCCCCTGCTATGAAATCTAAGATAACCATACCTTTCACCCCAACACGGGAACCACTAAAGGATTTTAGAAAAGAAGTTGTTGTGGGTTGTATCTGTTCAATAAATCCCATTTTTTCGATAATAGGAAAAGGTATTACGTTTGTGGCCGCACCATCATCAACATGCACCCTATGTATCTTGCAATGATTAACTTGTATCATTATGAACATAGGGGTTGTGGTGACTTCTCCTATTTTCTCATTGAGCTTAATGTCCTTAGCGTGGAACTCTAGGGATGTGGCCTTTGATTCCTGAAGCTGCAGGGACAATACTGCATAAATGGATGGTTCATCTGTAGGAAGGTCCTCACTAACAGGGATCGAGATCAACATCTGTACCAGAGCTTCTTAATGTACTGATGAAGTCATTACTAGGTCATACAGACTTAAAGAAGTATTTTTTTGTTTCAAGGCTTATGTGACCTAGGTTAACGCGCTTGCTAGGTCTTTACCATTTGGAACATTCTTATCAATGGAGACTTGGTCCATTTGTCCCAGCATTCGTATTTCTCATGGAGGAATTCTTGCATTAGTGACTGAGGCTGCTAGGTTTGTGACACAACCCATGACACTATCCTTGCTTTGATGGCTCGTATTACGCTCATTAACAGATGGACCCATAGGAACAGCGTTTAGTGGTGTAGGCTTTGGTGGTCCTAATTTTTGTTGATAGTTTTCTCTTTCTAGATGTTCTCTCATTAACTTTTCAGTAACACGTTCTTGCAAAGGTTGTCAGGGAGTAGAGGTGGGTTGTGTACCAGGGTGTTTTGGCACTCGGATCACAAAGGGGATGGGTCGGTTTTTGAATGGTATGGTCATTGTGGCGACGGAAGGCGGTACATGGATAACGAATGGTTTTTGTGGTGTAAGGGATACACGTGTGGTGAAAGGAGTTTGAGAAGATGTCAGGGTAGGTGTGTTTTCTGAAGGTCTATGAATCACAAAAGGTTTCCGTGGGACGTCTTGTCTATTCTCCACATGAATAGTATTAATCACATATGGTGCTTCACTAGCACTGAGAGGATCCTTGTAGACTCCCATGGGCTGGTTCTAAGGTCTCACTGGGTATGCCTGATCGAATACTACTTCACCCCTATCAATCATGTGTTGTATATCCTGTTTCAAGGTGAAACAATAATTAGTTTCATGACTGGGTCATTGATGATACTCGCAAAAATTATCCAACCTAAAACCTCTTGGAATGGGCAGTTCATTAGGTGTTGCTAAGGCTGGGTTTTTGGCTAGCTCACAGAATCTGTCATGTTTTTGAGATGCTACAGGAGACATTTGCTTATGTTTAATTAGCCTGACCTTTAGAAGCTGATCAAGAAATTATGAAGGTTTCATGGGCAAGGGTATGTATTAAGCGAGGTCTTTTCTTTCGAACATACGGGTGTGACCCATGTTGGTGTTCCTATTTGAGGGAGTTTCAGGTGTGGCGTTGGTGTATTTCTTTCATAGCCGTTTGAGATAGCAGGTCATTTTCCTTTTTGTCCTGGATGGCTAGGTCGGGTTGACTCAGCCACTGTTGCTACCGTCATCTTGGATTTATCTTTCTTGATATGTTGGCTCCTAAAGGTTGAGTAGGCTAGGTCATTGCTTATTTGCACAACCTCTTCTATGTTTTTAATTTTCATAAATACTTGGCTCAAGGTATGTGGTTTTAAATAGTAAAGTTTTGATTTAATAAAGTCATTTGTAGCTGCCTTAAGGATGGTAAGTAAATATGTTTCAGGAATAGGCTCGTGGAGTTCATTCAGGGCTACGCTCCACCTTTGGATAAATTTTTGTGCTGGCTCTAATGGTGCTTGTTTAATTTGGATCAGGCTATCTAACGTGGCTTCAGGTTTTAGATTGTATTTGAAATGGGTGACAAACTGATGCAATAAGTCCTCCAGAGAACATATAGAGCTATAGGGAAACACTCCGTACCAGTCTAAAGCTTTTTCGGTTAAGGACATAGCAAACACATGCAGAATTACATGAGGCCATGCCTGAAGCAATAGACATTCTGTTAGAAATGTTACCAGGTGAGCGTTTGGGTCCCCTTCTCCATTATACTTGGTAAGCTGAGGTAATGAAACTCCCTTTGGCAAGGTTAGTGGTGGGACTGAGGGATTGATTGGATCATCTTGATAGAAGTCTAGTACCTTAACTTCTTTAGTGTTCATAATTTTAAGGTTTTTTAATTCTTTCGCTAACGAATGCATCATTTTTTTCATGTCGGCCCATTCTTGGGCTGTAGGCAGACCGGTGGTTTGGGCTAGCAACGGTGGTTGGTAATGACTCAATTTTCGCATTGTTTATGGTAAGAGAGGCTGTTGGACTGTTGTTTGTTGCAGTGGGACGACATTCGAGACTGAGACAATGTAGTGTGGTATGCTGTAATGAGTAGACAAGTTTTGCTAAACAACTGGTGGGACCCATTGCCTAGTCACAGGTTGTGAAATGACCAATGGTGCTTGTTGGATTTGAACTTGAGGTATGTAATGAGTAGATGTGGAAGCTGGTATGATTGATGGCATCGAAATCACTTGAGATTGAAAGGTCGATCCTACATTAGTTTGAGGGGGAGGCTGTTGGGATTGTATTTGCAAAGGTATGATGGAAGTGGACGCGTTAGACTGAACGTTGGACTTGGAGAAGATGGGGATGGGAATGGCAAATTCCTATAGTGAAGCTGGTGGTGGAAACATTGTTTCTTCCAAGAAAGGTTCAAACAATGGGTTTGTATGGGCATGGGGGCTAACGGTATGGTACGAATCCCCATGTTCGGATTGGGCTGCGAAGTCGTCTTCCTCATCTTCACCTTGAGGCTCTATCGATGGTGTCTATAAGGCTTGGCTTCTTACCATGAGAAGTTGTGATATGAGTTTATGGTGGTATTCAAAGAGTGGGATTATATCAAACACTGAAGGGATGAATTCGTGACCTCCTTTATGGATAAGTTCATAGTCTCACTTTGCTTCTCTCTCTACACAATCGATGGGTAAGTTGGCTTGGATCTTGACATAGATGAAGTTATATTGTTTAGATGTGAGAGTCGCATAGGTAAGGTCTTTGCACTATAGCCTGAGTGACTGGTGTGTAGGGCCTTGGGCGTTTACCTATTTGATGATAGTTATGGATTCAGTAGCAGTCACAGGTTTCGAGTTTTCAGTCCCAAAGTCAGAGGTCAATAGTGCCACCGGATTAATTTGGGAGGATTCCATAATGAACGTGAGTAAACTGAGCTAGAAGGGCTACATGCGAGCAAATGCAATGTCACAATTGCAAGGCAGTGTGACAATTGCGAGGCAGTGAGAAAACTGCAACTACAGCGTGACAACTGGAAAATAGCATGACAACTACAACTACAGCGTGATAACTACAAGATAGAGAGACTCACAGGGATAAGATGAACAAGTTTTAACAGACAAAAAGCAAGTCAGGCCCTCCTTCTAGCGCTAATTTACTGTACTAACCTAAATCGTCAGTGTAACACTGGAAGGAAAACAAACCCCAAAAGATCATTGGGCAGACACAGCTGACCCTGCCTTCACCCAAGGGCAAGTTGGAAAAGTAAACAAAGGTAGAGTGCCTTGGATGGCCTACATGCAAATCAACCAAGGACTTTCCCGAGCGTAAACTATGGCTTATGCTGGGATTATTGTAACATATGCTTTAAAACGTAAACAATGCACATGAAATGTAAACAGAAACGTATGCAGGTATCACAAACAAAATGTAAAATGAATGTAAAGTAGAGTAAACAGTATAATGGCTGGCAAAATGAGCTGTATTGTATTGCATAGAAAAGATGTGCACCGATTAAAGCATAGCTACACGTCTGGATGACAGGTCAAGCGCCAAGCCCCGAGGTGATGTGATATGATGTGATGTGATTCACTTGGATGCTAGGAGTTAGAGTGTGTCGAGCACCCAAGGATTGCTAGTCTGAGTTTCCTAAGTTGTCCAACTCCAAAATTGCCAACCTCATTTATGTGAATTAATAGGGTATTTATAGGGTTGGGCCGAGCTCGGATACAAAATTCAAGAGTGGAATCAACGGCTGGGAGATGAGAGGAAAGCAAATCAAGTGACACATGTCCAATAGATAGCTATGTGTGAGTTGGGCATGTGTGGGCAAGCTACATTTTTGACCAAATTCACCGTATCTTACAATGTGTGGGTCATTCAAGCCCATGGAAGCATATACAATTTAGATCGTGAGGGCTCGACAAGCCCACAAATCAAAATTTACAATGTATTACAAGAAAAATTGACCTTGGCTCGCTTGAAATCTCTAGATCTTGGGTTTGACTACTTTGACCACTACAAGATGCCTGACTGATTGTTGAATTAAGCCCAAAAGTGGTGTGTTTTGATCCATTTTGAGCAAGTCACGCTGTAGTCATGCTACAGCGTGACATGTCTTGAACATGATGTATTTTTTTGGAAATGGTGATTTTGAACTTGATTCTTAAATGCAACTGCTGTGTAGCCATAGTTGATCTTGAGAGTGATCTGAAATCTAGAATTCAAGCCTAGATGTGACTTTTTTGGAAACACCTTGACTAGGTCATGCTAAAGTCACGCTGCAGCGTGACATGCAACATAAGTCATGCTATAGTCAAGCTGCAGCGTGACATGCAGGGTGACATGTGAAATCTTCAAAAAGAACTTGCGATTTTGAGTTGAAATCTGGCATTCTGGAAGTTGGGACTAAAGCTATCAAGGATGTGCTCTAAGGATGACTTGCACGTTGTAGATCAAATCATTTTAATTCAATTTTGAGACTCCGAGAGTTACTCACACTGAGGATGAGCAAGCTACTGGGCGTGACCTCCATGCCTTAGTCAGATTTTTCCTTCCCTCAAAAGGGCTTGAGTCATTCTTGTTTCAAAGTGTTAGGCCAAAATTAGTGGTTTTTTAATAAGTATCAATGTTTTATCCCTACCCATGTGACTTGCCATGCCACTACAATGCTTAATAAAAAAAAATCTTTTTCCTAAAATCATAATTAGAAATACATACCTTTCCATTCTTAAATAATAGTTCATTTTGAATATGATAGTCCATCCACTGGTCTATCCTACTCAGTAATGGCTCTTTGAGGCTTCTCCAAATTGGCTCAAAATCATTATCATGCTAATACAAAGAAGCAAAATAACCCATACCTTTCACATGAGGTATACTAATATTTATCATATGCATGCTATGCAATGCATCAACCACCACATTGGCTTTTCTACTTTTGTGCTTCAACACAAAATTCACCTCCTATAACTATGCAACTCACACATGTGCTCAACACTCAACTTTTTTTTGAGTTTAGAAATTGAACTACATTGTGGTCCATGATCAAAGTTAACTTCTTGGACAACAATTAATGCCTCTAATGCTTGATTGCTTGAAGAATAGCATACAAATCCTTCTCATATATACTATATTTTTTCCTTAACTCATTCAAATTTTTGAAAAAGAAACCAATAGGCCTACCTTCTTGTAAAAGTACCCCACCAATGGTAAGTCCACTTGCATCCACCTCCACCTAGAAAAGCTTTGAAAATCTAGAATTCCAAGCATTGATTCACTAGTAATCTTTGTTTTCAGTACGTTAAAGCTCCCTTGGGCTTTATTATCCTACCTAAAATATTTATTTTTCTACAAAAAAGCAAATATAGGCCATGAAATACCACTAAATATTTTGATGAACCATTTATAAAAAATTTCAACATAAAGAAATGATCTTACCCTCCCAACATTCTTAGGGGTTGGCCAATCCCTTGTAGCCTTTACCTTCATAGCTACTATCTAAATTTGGTTTTTAGAAATCACATATCCAAAATATGTGATTTCTCAATTGAAGAAATGATTTTCCTTGACATTGATCACCAACTATGCCTCCTTCAAATTAAGACACATCATTCCCAAGTAATCCAAGTGCTCTTCCTCATTAAAGCTATATACCAAAATATCTTCAAAAACGAAAATACAAAACGTACCAATTAAGTCCTTCAATACATCATGCATCAACCTCATGAACGTAGCATGTGTATTCATGAGCCCAGATGGCATCACCAATGACTCAAACAATTAATCTAGGATCTTGAAAGTTGACTTTCACTCATCACCAAGCCTGATTCTAATTTGATGGTAACCACTCGTCATCAATTATGATAAAAATCTCTACATTGGTAAGGACATCAAGGACATCATTCATCCTTGGCATAGGAATCCTACACCTAAATTTTATCCTATTCATTACCTTGAAATCAATACACATTCCCCATTCATCATTATTATTCTTTGGTACTAGTACTACCAAACTTGCACAAGGTAACATAGCTTTCCTCATGAAGTCATTTGTAAGTACCCCTCTACTTGCCTTTGTAATTCGGCCCTCTAATTTGGTGCCATCTGGTAAGCCCTCTTGTTTGGAATGGTATCACTAGGAATGAAGTCAATTTAATGTTGTACATTCCTCATTAGTGGTAGTTCATCCAGTTTTCCCTTGAATACCTTGTAAAAAACATTTTAAGCCTAGCATACATGTTGGAAGTTCAAACTACACATCACCATGGTTAGTAGCAACTCTTATCATAACAACAAAACCAAAACTTATTTCATCATGTTCCTTGATATATTCCCTCTCTTCTAGGAGAATTAAGGAAGTGAGCTTTGCTACCTCACTTGTTTAGCCTTTATAGGAATCAAATCATGAATTTCATTAGGTCTAGTAACACTCCACACATCTCTTACTTCATCAAACTAAGAAGCATTGTCAAAATTTAAAGGTCTACCAAGAATTACATCAGCACAATCTATTTGAAGTACATCACATTTTAACATATTATGAAAACTTCCAGATTTAAATTTCAAAGTACATTATTCCCTTACCTCTTGGGAAAAATCTCTAGAAAACCAATGTATTTTATAGGGTCTAGGATGAGGATTAGTTTCCAAAACCAATCTAGCAACTACCCTAGAAGAAATAACATTTTCTTGGTCTCCCTCATCAATTAAAACATGAATCCATTCCCCACTAAATAACTATGATCTCCTTTATTTACATTCCCCATGAATGCACATGAATTTAATTTAGAAACATCCTTAATTTTTGAAGCATTAGGATTACCTCTCTATAGACATTGGCTTGATGTTTCCTCCACCTCCATGATTTGCATATCTTTACCCTTAGCTATCTTGTGAAGTAGCCATTTCCATTACTTATGCCCCCATTTTTCACACTTGAAGCACTAGATTTTTTATGAGTTTCTACCTTACTATGACATCCCATCCCTGACTGTCATGACAAATGTCAAATATATGTTATATTAGACATTGTGCATAAGAAGACAATATACCAAATGTCAAATGTGTGTAACATTTGACATTATCAGTAAAGGAAATAACAAGAAAAATGCAGAATGAGAAAGAAGGGAACACTTTATTAATATGAAATGGAGTATCTGAATCATGCTTTGAGAGTGTTCCTTGGGGTTTTCTTCCTTTGGCATCTATCCCTTAGAGGCAATCTAGCACTTCCATCATGGTTACACCTATTACTCGACCAAAAGCAATGGTCAGTCCACTTCTTGTCCTACTTCATCTGGCTCTTGTCAGTTGCCTGTATTGCCTCAATCACTTCATGTTGACATGACCTCTAAGCCTAGGTATAAATTCCTTAGGTCAAACCCCCAAAGGTTACCCCAAGAGACACATTCCTTATTACAATGCACCCTTTCGAGTCTCAATTACAACTACACTTTTGAGTCTTGTTAAGATAGCAATAACAATTGTTATGAACAGGCACCATTTTTGTTATGCAGTAGCATCATTTGGGAATAGGGATGTGATAATCTATCCCCCCTCCCTTAGGTTTTGTTCATCCTCAAATGACTTCACATTCACTCTCTCTTTCCAGCTCCAATACTTCTGTTATCCTCCTATGCTCCAATAATTTGATATCTTCTTTGAACTTAAAGTTGTTACTTGCTCATTTTGCAAAAAAAAATATATGTAAGAAGAATTTATGAGTACTAAATATTATTTTTTTATTACTTACCTCATTTTCTAAGATAATTTCAAGAAGTGAATTAAAGATCTACCAACCACCAATCACCAATCCTAACCAGGGTCACACAAAGTGCAACTGGTATCTAGTTACCCAAGTGAAGGAAGGGGAAATTTTTTATTCCAACTTCTATTAACTTTGATATTTTACTTATCTAATTAAAATATAAATTAAGAAATGAAGAAAATAATGAGATTTATCAATAAAAGTAAGAATGAGATACTTCCTAATCTTGATCAACCTTATGAACTAATGGGAGTAATTGTAATTCTACCACAAGTTGTATATGATCAGATGGTATTGTTCAGGATGGAAGGGCTTGACCTTGACTCTTCACAACTTCTTCTTTAGAAATTAACTATAGTAATTTGGCAATTTGAAAGAATTTGACATTGTACCAAATATAATCCAAGGTCTTAATGAAGAATGTTGTTAACCCATTCTCAGTAATCATAGTAGAGTAATTATTGAATTGTGGTTCTTAATGAGCACTATTCATCAACATCATCTATTTCTAAATTCTACAATCTGGTTTATCTATTGAAGATTAAAAGTAGGTAGAATATGCATTGGCCAATGGAATTTCATGTTGAATTGATAGAAACATCTTCTTCAAATCAAGTTCATCTTTCATAGATTCCTTTACACATCCATATTTTAAGAATTGATAAACACCACTTTCAACTTTTGCACTGAAGTCTCCATAAAGAACAAATGGAACTAGATTAGTGTAGCTTAGGAATAACTTATTCTTCAAAATTTCTTCTATTTTGTTAATAAATTATGCTTCTTGGCACATTCTAACATCTAAACATGTTGGTTTGGCAATTAAATCTGTTTTAACCATACATACACATCTTCTTAATAGATGGACTTCTAGAATCACTGCCAAGGCTATGTGATTTTTTTGAAATCTTAATTGTTCTTTCTTTCCCATCACTTGAAGTTTTCAAATTTAAAAAATCATATTTCCTAAACTCCATTCAAACCTTTGTACCAATTCAAACTTAGCTTCTTTATAAAAGATCACACAACCATCCATGTTGTGATTTCTGCAATAGGCTAATTTGTATGGCTCAAAAGAAGAACTTCCACAAGAACATTTTTTCTTATAAATACATTTGTATCCCATGGTGGACATAATGGATGTTGATTCTCATTCACTAAGGATATTGCAAGCACATTGTATGTTGCAACTTTCATTCTCATTCTTGGATTCTCTTTTGGATCATTTCTCTTCATTGATATCATACATCTTGTCAAAAAAAATATTTTGACTCTCCATGTTATTCTACCATATGATTTGATTGCAAAAAAAAAATTATACCTTTTCTTGACCATTTTCATTTATCAACTGATTCTTCAACTGATGCATCAACTAATTCATCGATTGATAATCAACTGATACTAATACATCAACTGATTCTCCAACTAATTTTGGTAATATTTAGCTACATTATCTAATTCTTAACAACCTCTATACCCCCCTTAAAAACACTAACTCCATCAGTGTAACTAATGACATGCCATAGTGATCTTAAGGCTATCTGCAAAGATTAAGCACTAAATCTTAAGGTCCAAAAGGTTAAATTATTAGTCCCAACAAGGCATGATTAGTTATCCTTATGTTCTCCACTTTTAAGGCATAATTTATGTCATCATGGAAGTATCGAGTACCCAGATGATAAATCTGACCTCACCATTGAGTTTAGAAGGGTGAAAAAAGTTTCAAAAGACTATGCATGTGTTGAAAAATGACATCATATGCTCAAGTTCTTGCTAAAATTAAAATTTTGAGGGTCTTGAGGCACTATATTAGGCAAGAGGTGAAAACTAATTTTTGGAATTCCTTGACATAGATTTGACTTTCCCATTGTTTCTAAAAGGTTGAAATTTGTAGGAAATGACTTTTCATTTGTTAAAAGAAGCTTTCAAAATCAAAAGTTATGGCTTCTAGAGTTCAAAATCCTTTTGGCATGAAAACTGAGACTTCCCGAGAGGTCATCCATCCTAATTCTACTCTAAGATGAGCATGCTTAATTATGAAATTTTTATCCCTATTGCTACCAAGGCACCAAATTCTATTTTTGAAAATTATTTCCACATGTTTTTCATTTTAAACTAACTACCTGAAAATGGAAATTTTGAATTTTTTATCAATTGATGGAAATTTCTCCATCACATGGTAAGCAAAGATGAGGGAAGTAAGAACTATAGTAGCAGCACTAGTAACAATGACATCAGGAGTGTATTGGTGGCCAAGGTGGAAGACGACAACATGCATGGGAAGTAGGCAATGACTTGCTGGTGCATTTGGCATTTCCCACAATGTAGCTTGAACATCGATTGTACGTCATGTGAAGGGGCTTGTGTGGGTTGTGCAACACTAGAATAGCTTGTGTGGGATCAATACAACCCCTGCAAAGATTTACATAGCCCCAAACAGGGCCTGTGCACCCTACACAAGGGTCCACATAGCCTGTGTTTAGGCATGCATAGCCCCAAGCAGGGCCTACACTACCCACACAAAGGGCCAAGGTGGACCTAGGAGAGCTTGTGTGGGAGGCAGTGCTACTTGATGGGCAAAAAGTGAAAATGATGTGTGTGTCAATGATGAGGGTTTCTCTAGCACCTAACTAATGAAGGATTTTGGTAGGCCAAAGAACATCAGAAGAGGCAATGATCGATAGCTTCATTGGCACCTACGAAGTGCCAAAGTTGGCGGTGATCTGCAAAGCTAACAATGTCCGTGAAGCACCAAACATGGCATTGATCTGTGAATCCATTGGTGTTCATGGAATATCAAAGGTGGTAATGATCTATGGCACCTTCGATGTCTACAAAGTATCAAATGTGGTGGTGATCTACGGTGCCATCGAAGTCCATGAACCATTGGAGCTGACAGTGATCTACAACACTGATGGTATCCATGGAGTGCCATAAGTGATAATGATCAGTGTTGTCAGTGTCCGTGAATCACTAGAGGTGGTAGTGATCTGAGGTACCATTAGATAGTAGGCAATGTGGAAGGAAATTGAGGGTGCATGCATGATAGATGATGTAGCAGAGGGTGGTGCATGTAGAAGACAAACATGGTAGGACACAGAAATGGAAAAGCATAACAATCACCAAGGATGTAGCAACATTAGGAAGTAGTGTGCGGTAGGCACCAAAACATGTCATGCATGGCAATCGCTAAGTGGAAGCCATGTGGCATTAGAGGGCAATAGTCCTCAAAATAAGGGTTGCATTAACCTCACCAAACCACCGCAATACTATGCAAGGCTACACTGCCCCCACTATAGGGCCAATGCGACCCTTGCATGCCCTATGCATCCTTTTTTAATTATATATTTATATATATATATATATATATATATTAGATTTTAAATCTAGGGGGATCTGGGTTTGAACCCATGACCTCCTGCTATTCTTCCCTTTTTTTAAGAATTTAATAATTTTATATTACTTTGATGCATACATAGCAAGAAAATTAAAACAATGATAACTCTCAAACTATAAGTCCAATTGAGACAAAATTTGTACCATTGGAATCATCTCAACAAGTACTATACATTGAACATAATATTATAATTCAAAAATGAACTTGAATGTTTCAGGATATTTAAAGGTCAAACTAGCTTATTCTACCAATACAACATTACCAAGTTGATATATGGAAGACATGATAAGTTATAAATGACTCTAAGTTGCTTAGGATAATAAGTTTAAATAAAAAAAGATCAATTTAGGTTATGGTTACTGACATTTTAGGAAAAACTTAACAATGTCTTTCATTAATTAGCATTTATACTATTAAGATGGGTAAGAGTTACCTGAACCAGTGTATCCTTGTCTTACCATTTCTTGCAATTGATGAACCTTGATAAGGTGTAATCAGATCTTCATTGGTTAATGATATCCATGAAATAATTTTATCAGTTGGTGGGATCTATGTGTTTTGTAGATGTCTTATCCATTGTTCCAAAACTCAATGGAATGATATCTTTTAGCTTACATCTAGTGCATCTGGAGATGATCAATAACTTTCCCTATGTCATGACTTCATGGTTCATCATCAGCTTCATGTTGTAGTTAACCCATGGTTCTAAATGACCCTTGGATCATGGTTTGCTTTGATACCAATTGTGATGTCCTACCCCCTATATGTCATGGAAAATGATTAGACATTATGCATAAGAAGATAATATACCAAACATCAAATATATGTAACATTCAACATTATGTGTGAAGGAAATAATAGAAAAAATGTAGAATAATAAAGAAAAGAGTGATTTATTGATATGAAATAGAGTATCTGGATCATGCTTTGAGAGTGTTTCTTGGGGTTTTATTCAGTTGGGATCTATCCCTTAGAGGTAATCTAGCACTACCATCACGGTTATGTCGATTACTCAGCAAGAAGGGATGGCCAATTCACTTCCTATTCTGCTTCATCTAGCTCTTGTGACTTGCCTATACTATGTCTCTCACTCCCTACTGGCATGACTTTTAAGTCTAAGTATAAATGTCTTAGGTCAAACTCCTAAAGGTTACCTTAAGAGACATGTCTGTTATTACAATGCATCCTTTCAAGTCTCAATTACAACTACCCTTTTGGGTCTTGTTATGATAATGATAACACTTGTTATGAAGAAGCACCATCTACATTATGCAATAGCATCATTTGGGAATAGAGACATGACATTTACCTTTACCTCTCTTGTCTTAGTCCTTTTTGGTTTTGCCCTTCTTATTACCTCCTTTAGTCTTCTTCTCTTAGCTACCCTTCTTATCTTTAGATTTGAAGTTCAATTCCTTCTCATATATGGATCCTCTCTCCTTCCCCTTGGAATTCATCTAATTTATTCTCAACTTTGAGTGCCAAATCATAAGCTTTATTAATAGTTTATGGCTCATAAAAAGATAACTCCTATTACTCTGTCATTTTAAGACCTTTTAAAAAGATGGAAGCTTATTTATATTCCTCCTAGTTTACCTTAGCATAATGGAATAGATCAAAAAATTTGATGTAGAATTCATTAACATCCTTATTACCTTTCCTCAAGAATGTTAACTTCATAATGGTTTTTTGTCTATAATTATACTATTAAAATCATCTCTTCAACCTATATTTCATCAAACCCCAATCTTTCATAGGTTTACTATTTCATCTTTCATAACATTTTCACTTCTTTTCCCACCAAGTAGAAGTCATACCTTTTAATCTAGATTTAGCAATAAGTACCCTTAAGTTATTAGGTATCTCTTCCAATTGAAAATGCTTCACAAGTACCTTTAGCCAACTTGCAAAAGCATTGGTGCCATCTACACCATTGAAAGTCTTCAACTTCATGTATAGAAGTCTTGTAGAATTTCTAAACACTCTAGTAGGCCTTGTCTCATCTTCCTCATCAAGCTTACTTTAAGAAGAAGCATTGAACATCACTAGACTCCTTGGAGTTCTCATATAAGGAATAGGATTTCCTCTTATTAGAATCCTTGGCTGATGGTTTCCTACACTACCATAGCTAGATTTTCCTTTATCTTCATCCACTTTGTCTCCACCTGGTTGTGAAACATCTTCATTTAAATGTACATGCTCTTCATCTTCACATGTTTAGATGTGACTAGGACTAGCATATCTATCCACCTTTACATTGATTTCATCTAACTAAGAAACCATCATTTGGAAGGTAGGTTGCAAGCTCTCCATGTATGATTTTAGGACTTGCACTTATTTCTTCTTATGTGCCATTTGAATTTGACAAAATCCTCAACCAAAATCCAAGTGACAATAAAACTAGGCTCAACAAAAATATGTGCTCTAATACCAATAATGTTGGAGTGGGGTCGCTCCATAAATAAATCACCTTCAAGTACTAAATCTAGATATTATGCAAAGATAAAACTTTTTTCTAGAAAATAAAAACTAATGATATTCAATTAATTTATTAAAATATTACAACAAGGTTCTCAAATCCACATACATCAAAAATATGGCACCCTCAAATGATATTCCAAAGCATCAGGCTTCACAACCATATAATGGTTATTTGAAATACAAGACACAACCAATAGAGAATCTTACCCATAACATAGGATTGAAATCTCAACTCACAAGTAAGGCATAAAAGAATACAACACAAAGATTAACACACTAGAAGTTGATCTTGGAAATGCAATTTCCAATTGCACCCACTCAATGTGCTCACATACTCTCTCTTACTTAGCTCTTCACTCTTACTCATCCGTCCAAAAATTATGAAATACAATAATATTTACCATAAACCAAAAAATAAGAAACCTAGAAACCTTTCCTCAACTTAGCTTAAGGCTCTTCAAATATTTTTGAAGTCTTCTCACCTTTGCCTAGGTTATTTCCATCTTTTTCCATTATATTTTACCTATTTCCTGAATTGTGACTGGTGTTTTCAAAAGCTTCCCCATCCATACAAGTTATCTCTAGCCTTGGGAAGTCACCTTTGTGTCAAGATAGCTCTCTACTAAGATGTTTTCTATTTTTCCAAGACATCACTCCCAAGGTCCTAGACATCTCCACAACTAGTAAGATGTCTTGTCCAAGATGTCTCGTTCTCAAGTGAGATGTCTTGTTCAAGATGTTCCAAGTTTTGGGAAGATGTCTCACCTAACACATCATATTCTGAGTTAAGATGTCTTGCCCAAGACATTAGTCCAAATAGTAAGACATCTCCCCTGATCTCCAAACATCTTTTATCACTCTTAGGCTTTAGCCAAAACATCTTCTAGTCCTCCAAGATGTTCGTCCAGTGCCCAAAATTTGAAAAAAAAACATGTAGGGAAGAATAAGGGAATCAAAAGAGGTATCCCTACAAAATTAGCTCAACCTCATATTCTCATCTCAATTGAGCAATTTTAGAATCTATTTGCGATGGAGAGATTATCAATTTACATGGACTAATGAGCTTTAATTCATATTATTATTTGGATTACCTCATCTTCTCATCATCATTATTTTTTTTTTATTATTTCTTTCTTTTTTATTTCTATTTCTTCCTTTTTTCATTTTTTTTATTTTTTATTCATCATTTTTAATCTTTTATTTCCTTCATACAATGAGGGCTTCTAATGATGCATAGGAGTCATTGGAGTAATTGGAGTGTTAGATCACCACCTAGAGTTTTTGGCTTGCACAAACATAAGAATTTATTACTTACCACATGACACACATAGATCCATGAAATCATGAACATCTTTTAACTAGAGTGGCTAAGCATGGCAAGCATGTGCACCTTAATCTAATCATATTGATGAGAAGTTTGTGGGGCATGATTTCTTGATGTAGGCAAATATGTTAAGGTATCATCTATAAAAGATATTAAGTACCTACTTTGGTATCTTGAAAGCAAGGATTGTAGGAAGTACCATCTATTGCTACATTGTAGTATGAAGATTTCATGAAGTAACATCTCAACAATTTTAATTTTGCCACTACTGTTACTATTGCATGGGCTATTGGAATGTACCTCTAGGATAATATGATCTACCAAGGTAAGAAGTCCTTCTTTTTTTTCACAAACTTGGAATTTAGAGGTATCGTAGATCATTTCATTGCACCACTCATGTGGTTCATGACTCGGCAACACTATGAGTCATGGGGATATGTGTAGCATTCACAAGAATCCTCATCACTGAAGTAAGAGAAAACCTCATCTAGATCTTTTTTGATGCTCTTAGAGTATGAGAGCTTCTCCTTACCTTTTCCACCATACTTCATTCTATGTTCAAGTGCTATTACTTTTGTTATAGCTTCAACCATCTTATCCTTAATGTCCTTTGTAACGACGGAAAATGTCGGCAGCTGGAAAATACCAAACAAAATCCCGTGTACATAGTTTTAACCACGGATCCGTGCGAGGGCTATGCTGGAAAGACAAAACCGTGGCGCCCTAAACGGTCTTGTCGATCAGACAGGGACTTACTAATCAGTAAACCGATGAAGATTATGAATATTTCGTGGAAGGATCTGATTCAGCGAGTTGCGAAATGAGAGAAAAGTGATGTAGATGAATGGTAACGATGATGATAGCGTTAACTCGACAACAGGAATCAAACACGAGAGAAACGCATGATTACAAGATCTATGGTTTGACCCGGAAAAATGAGTATTTTGTATATTCAAGTTACACTGGGGCAACCCCGATTGTTTTGTATGAAGCAAATACAAAGTAACAAGAAACAATTGTCTAAGCAGGAGTGCAGAATAGAATCCAATCTACCTTGTAGGCCAGAGAAGGGATGCAAGGAAGGTCAAGTTCTGACGTCTATCGATCAACTGCTTCTGATCAATAGAAACTCACAAACCACACCAGATGATCTCTGGATCTCTAATCTGCTCCTTTTGCCTTAGGTAGTCTTTGCTCGGAACTGCCGATGATCACCAATGGAGAAAGTTGTGTCTTCACCAAAGGGGTAATCGCTCTTACTGCCAAGGCTTAGGCCAAGTGTCTCCTGTCTCTGTGGAAAGCTAGAGCTGCCAAGGTGGTTGCCAGAAAATGCTGCTCTTTCTCTCTGTCTCGGGGGTTTCTCTGTCTCTGTGTGTATCTATTGTTGTCCCTCTTTTTTCTTCGCCAACTGGGATATTTATAGGTTTGACGATATGTGGAGAAAACACAGCTGTGATGACACGTGTTTTAGACTTTTCGAAAGATCGTTGACTTGACCATCCTTGTGTTAAAATCCGTGACTACGCACAATACGCGCATCTGTGTATTGTCCGTATGAGTGACAAATGTGGGTCAGGCATATCTCAGTTGATTTTGGGCTACATTATGCTCGTACGCATTGCGTCGCGTATACGAGCATAATAAAGCATGAAGACAATAGATTCAAGTTGCTTTACGCTCGTTTACTCCACCGTGCGTAGTGAAGCGTAAGCAATGATTACTTTGACGATGACTTACGCTGACACACGCTGCATTGCGTAACGAGCGTAACGCGGCCAATATGTAAAAAAAGGAAAGGCGCCGATCTACTATGCATCTTTGGTCTCTCTTTGACTTTTTCGATGCTCATTACACTGCCGTGCGTACAGAGCGTAAACTCAGCCTTGGACAAAAGACTTAGCCAAAATATACGAGAAGTCACATATTACGCTGCTTAGGCCTTAGGCTTTGCCAAAGCTGCTAAAGTAAGCTGCCTTTGAATGTCAGACTATGTTACACAAAGCGTCATTACGCTATGTTGCATGCTATAGCATAAATAATGAAAAACATAGTAAGATAAGAAATCTGCAAAGGAAAATCAAAGTCTTGATGTCGTGCACCTCCTTGCATCGCCCTCTCTTGTTCTTGTTTCTAGAATTCTGTCATGTACTCTTGCCTGGATCACGAATCATTGCCTGAGGCCGACTCATAATTTCCATGGTGTTTCAATGGCCCCTCTTTGTTGACGGTTAGAGGGCCTGCCCGAAAGACGTCGACAAAGAATGTGAAACACCGGAGAGGCAAAAGCACTAACAGCATTCATCAATGGCTACTCAAGTGTCGCCCTGTCAACATAGAAGAGCAAGACTGGAGGTTATGGAAGATAGGATGATTTGGCAGGAAACAGGTTCGGGAAAGACTCAAATGAAGCAGGATGGTAGAAGTATGGAATACGCTCATTGAACATGCAGAAATGTATGCATACTTGTGTTAACATGAATGCTTTCAGACGAGCATAGCGCATCAGTCTGAGATTTCTCTGTTACAGACTATAGCAGGAATGCTTGCAAAAGGAGCATAGTGCATCACTTCTGTGATGTCTCTGCTATGACACTTAATTGCGTTGTGTTAGTTTATGGACTTGATTGCAATGCGAGTGCAGGAAATGGGTGCTTGCGTATGTAGCTTTTGCGTACAGGAAGCAGATGGTAGGGATGAAGCGAAGTAAGAGTTGAGGGTAGGATCATGAGGAGAAGAGGGATGCACTTCTAAGTGGACAAGCTGACCCGAGCAGCCATTTCAAAATGTTGTTCGTACTTCACCACTCAAATGAATGCACCTTTGGACGACATCTTCGAGGCAAGTAACCTGCAACCAAAGAAGAAAACATAGGATACCATTGCTCGTCCGAACAATAGGCAAGGTTGTTGAAACGAGTACCAACAAAGGCGAGATGAAGTAATCAGGCTGTGAAGGAGGAGCTGTAGCACGAGGCCAGAGTCTTCAGCCTTGACGCTCAACCCAGCATATCGCCGCCAAAGATCATCAGACTCGGCACACCTGACTGGTTATGTAAAGAACTAGCTAGATGAATCTGTGAAGCCAGGGCCTGATAGCGATGATGAGCGGAGATCCCCAAATTTGCAATTGATGGGAATGCCTTTGGGGCTCCGGGCGGTGGAACTAACCTCTCAGAGGTACCACCGCTGGAATGGGCGCGGTGACGATATCTCCGAGGGGTTAGTAGTATGCCCTTCGGCACATCCGAGGAATCAGTACGATGCCGGTAGGGTAGCAACGCTGGGATTGTCCCAGTATCCCACCCCGCTTGTCATGAAGCTACACAGGGATGATTACGCTCGCTTGATTTAGATGGTGGCAGCCTGTAAGTTCCAGTTTTAAGTCCTGGTAGACTGTCGTTGCTGGTTTTAAGTCTCAACAGACCATGGTCCCAGTTTAAACTCCGGGTGGACCGAAAAATGCTAGTTTTACATCGTAGCAGACGGTGGCGGGGCTGATTTAAGGTCTTAGCAAACCATGCTGTGGATGTCAGTTTTATGTCATGACCCAAGGACAAGTCTATGCTAGTTTTACGTCTCAGCAGATGGTTACTTACCTTTGCCAGTTTTATGTCATGATGGACAACCGGTGCCAGTTTAGCATCATGGCGGATGCGTGCAAAAGATGCCAGTTTTTCGTCTTGGCGGACCTGTACAACACAGCTAGTTTTACGTCGTAGCAGACGGTTACAACTTGCCAGTTTAGCGTCGTGGCAGATGGTCAGTACTAGTTTAGCGTCGTGGCGGATGATGGTTGCCATACCTGATATTCACACTGGAGATGCCACTATATGTAATACGACTTCAGATATATGTGGTTGACAGGGTTTGGTAACTGGTTGCCGTCAACATCCGCTAACTTGAATGCTCTATTGCTATACGCATCAGTCACCAAGAAAGGACCCTCCTAGTTTGTAGAGAATTTGCCTACTGGTTCGCGAACGGCCTTGAGAACTAAATCCCCTTTCTTGATCGGATGCTGCTGAAGATTGTGATGATGCTTTTGCCTCTGCTTGTCTTGATACTTTTCAATTGTATCAAGCGTCTGTATCCGCTTCTCCTCTACTGAATCCAAATCCATAATGCGAGACTCGGTGTGTTGAGCCTTATTTATAATCGTGGAGAGGACCATTCTTAGAGAAGGGATTTGCAACTCGAGGGGCAGCACCACCTCGGATCCGTAGACTAGGCTATAGGGCGTATTGTCTGTAGCTGTCCTACATGTAGTGCGATATGCCCATAGCACATAGAGGATCTTTTCATGCCACCATCTCTTATTACTGTCGAGCATTTTCTTGAGCAGATTGATGATGACTTTATTTGTTGCTTCAGCTTGACCATTCGCTTGCGGGTAGTAGGGTGAGGAAAAAGATTATTTAATGCCAAGGCTATCACAGAAGGATTTGGTTTCTGTACTACTAAACTATGGCCCATTGTCGATCACGATAGTCATCGAGAGACCAAATCTAGTTACAATGTTATCTAAGATGAAATGGCAAATCTGTTGAGATGTGATCTTCCTTAAAGAAATAGCTTCTACCCACTTCGTGAAGTACTCAGTGGCGGTGATTATGAAGCTATGACCTACGGAGGATTTCGGTGTGATGGGACCTATAATGTCTAGTCCCCATCGTTGAAATGGCCATGTTATCAGGGTTGTATGTAACTCTGTAGGTGACACATGTATAAGATTTACGTGACGCTAACACGTGTCGCAAGTTTTAACCTTTGTCAGGCAATCTTTCTCCATGCGTGACTAGTAGTACCCGAAGCGGCGAATTTTTGAAGCCATAACCCATGGTGCTACATGTCCTCCGCATAATCCCTCGTGAACCTCGCCAACAATACATTGCGCTTGGTCCTTGTTAACGCAAGTAAGCAGCATACCATCAAAAGAGCATCTACAGATAGTACTGTCTCCTATGATTACGTACTACCTAGCTCGCTTGCAGATTGCATCTTTCTGTGCACGTGTCAATTCATATGATAGCTCGCCTTGTAAGAGGTAAGTTTTAATGTTGTCATACCATTCCGACGTGCTCTCTTCGAGAAGAGAAGATATTTGCGCCGCCTGAACGATAGGACCTGTACAATCTGTTATTAAAGTAGGACAAGTGTCGAGCAGATGTGAGGGCACATTTAAGGCCAGCATAGCCAGTGCATCGGCCAGTGTGTTATCGGTTCGTGGCACGTGTTGGGCATCGATGGTTGCTAATCGGTTTAGAAGATCTTTAGCCATATCGCAGTAGGGCTGTAGATGTACAGCTTTGCAGGCATAGACTCTTGTGATTTGATTGATGAAGACCATCGAATCACCCCTAACTGCCAAGTGTCGAACATTGAGTTCGCTTGCAGCTAGTAATCCCCTGAGGAGCCCCTCGTACTCTGCCACATTGTTCGTACAGGGGAAGGTCAAGCGATAAGCGTGGAAATGCACATCCTCAGGTGATAGCATAATAACGGTGGCAGCACTGCCACCTTTAGCTATTGAAGCTCCGTCGAAATACAACGTCACCTCGAGGCCTGTTAAAACAGGGCTTAAACTATGTACATGTTCGTCTAGAAACTCAGGCTCTATGGTTGCCTGACTATCAATAGGTGATGTTACTAACTGGTCAGCTATTGCCTGGCCTTTCATAGAAGATTGGCCAACATAATGTAGATCAAATTCTGCTGTGATAGCCTTCCAGCGAGCTATTCTGCTACTCTCGTATAAATTGTGCGTAATGGTCCTAAGGATGTTATTTTTACAGATGATGTTAACTTGGCTACGGAAAAGGTAATGTCTACACTTTTTGAGCGTAAATACTAATGCTAGGCAGTTACGCTCTACTTCATTGTACCTCGTTTCGTACGCATATAGAGCATGACTCAAGTAGTAGATGGGCACTTCTGACCCATCATCTCTCCTTTGACAAAGTAATGCTGCTAACGCTACGTCCGAAGTTGCGAGGTAAATGTAAAACGGTAGATCTTTTTGTGGTGGGAAGACTGTCAGTAAGTGTTGAAGTTCATGTTTTAGGCTGTCAAATGCACGCTGACAATCTTCTGTCCATTCGAAATTTACCCCCTTTTTAAGCAAATCTTGCATAGAGTGTAATTTGTCAGTTAACCTCGAGAACTGTAATCGTCCTTGTAACCCACGTAATTGCTTGAGGTCTGTGGAAGGCGTTAATTCGACAATGGCTTTGACCTTATCAGGGTCAACTCGTATGCCGATTTCCGACACCACAAACCCCAGCATGCGTCCGATTTTGACTCCGAATACACATTTCTTTGGGTTAAGCCAAAGGTCGTATTTGGAGCATCTTTTGAGGACTAACTCCAGGTCTTCTGAATGATCCTCTGACTTTAAAGACTTGACAGCTATATCGTCAACATAGTCATTCAGTCTCCCTACGAGGTAATCGCTAAAGATATATTTCATGGCTCGTTGATACGTTGCTTCGGCATTTTTTAGACCAAAAGGCATCATGGTGTAGCAAAAGGTGCCCCAGGGTGTCATGAACATTGTGGTTAATTGATGTTCTAGGTTGATGTGAATCTAGTTATAGCCCAAAAAGCCATCCATGAAGGACACAAGCGCATGCCCAGCTGTCGTATTGACTAGTTGGTCGATACTCGGTAGTGGGAAGTTATCTTTGATCGTGGCCTTGTTCAAATCTCAGAAGTCTATGCAGATGCGTATGCTTCCGGTCTTCTTTGGGATGACTACAATGTTAGATACCCAATCCGAGTAGTCGACTGCGCGGATGAAACCAACCTGATACAGCTTAGTGATCTCATCACGCACGGCTAGCGCGATCTTTGGCTTGATTTCTTGTACCTTTTGCCTAACTGCTTTAATCTACAGGTCTAAGATTATGTTATGCTGGATTAACCTGGGATCCAGTCCCGGCATATCCTCGTATGACCATGCAAACACCATGATGTTGTCTTGCAGGACCTGTTTTATAGAATCGTACGTTTTCTGGTCTAGTAAAGAACTAACCTTAAGCGTTTTGGCTTCACCCTTATGCGTAACGATAGAAACCTCATAAAGGGGGTCTTCGGTTATGTCCCCAGCCTCCAGGTCTAGCGTGCACGTCGACTGTTCTGGTCATTCCAGGGACGTTTCTGATGTGGCTATGGTTACGTCGTCAAAGGGAGGGTTAATTTCTACTAGCGTAGGGTTGAATTGCCTAACTACCCTTCTGTATGGGCCTATCAAAGTTAGAGGTGCTAAAAATGTTGCGTCCATTTGCAAATTGTCCTGCAAAATCGCCAAACGCGTAAATGATTAGGAGAAAGCATGACGTAGTGTTGTCGAATGTGGAAAGCTAATTGAATTTTGCATTTTGCGAAGAGGCTATAATTAATGCTACCCGATTACGAGGCGATAAGATGTGATAGTTTAATGTCATATCAGACAATGGAGCATGCGATATCTGCCGCATTAATATCTTGATTTTCGGGTTCCGTTTCAGGAAAGTCCCGCTGAAGTCGGGTATCAAGTTGGTGATTGTCGCATATAAGTAAATATTTTTCGGTAAGAACGGGCTGCTGGCTATCTTGAATTCAAATTCCTAATTGTTACGAAGCGAGAGACAGAGAGCACAAGGTTGGAACGTGTAATTTGCAAAGGCGTGAACGTATGAAGCTATGAAGGTTTTGAAGCTGTGACAATGCCGCCTAAAGCAAAAAAGAAGAACATAAAATTGGCTAAGATCGACGAGGTGCAAGAGAATCTAGAACGCGCTTCACAGGCGGTGGTTGAAGTCAGGGACCCTGCGCCCTTGAACCGGTAGGCCGTCTCTTACGTATTTTTTTTATTCTAGCTGTGTTTATTGTTGTAGCGTTGTTCGCGTAAATGGGGTTTTTAGACTATGGACCTCGCGTTAAGTTGAGGGTTTAATGGGGTTGCGTCTATCGCCGTTGTCAGGGATAAACCGTGCGCTATTGTAAGGGTTTGGGTGATTTCGGCATGGATAACTAAGCGTAATCTGTAGGTTTTCTGTATTCAAACATGCAAATGTAAATCTAGGGATTAATCTGTGTATTGTGTTTTCTGTACAGTATTATGCTAAAGCCAGTTTTGATGCACAACGCTGGCTCGGCCACGCGACGGCCCTAGTTGCGGTAGTCTCCAAGATCCAAGAAGCAAGGCTAATGCATTTATTTTTAGCCACAACTCCTGATGTCCCCGCCAGCGAAATGCTAACCCTGGTCAACTCCTTCAGCGAAAAGGCAGAGCGTTTTTGCACGCGCATGCATAACGTGCGTGTAAGTTTTGCCATTGATGCTCAGCTCTTTGCAGACCTTTTTGGTGTCCCCTCTGACAGCCTTCCCAAAGACGAGAAGGTGAAGAGGAGTCTCAACTACCAGAAGTGGCTAGAGGAGTGGGTAAGGGTCAAGAAGGAGCCTAAAGGGATTCCTTGTGAAAGAATCGAACTAGGAGTCGCCAAGACAGTTTATCCCCTTTTTCGGGCCTGGACTTTCCCCAAAATGCTCTAACAAGAGAAGTTCTTTTCCATAGACCAAACCCGTATTATGCGGAAGGTTCTGGAAGAAGGGACCTAGTTCAATTGGCCAAGTCATTTTGCTGCGGGACTACGCGTTGAGATGATCACGCTTCACAAGAAGCTTAAGTCTTGTTTCAATGTGCATTACGCCTTCTTCATAGCTTGCATTCGGCGTTTTGCTGAGTTTTTGATCGTCCAAAGGGATGGGGTCTGGGTGTAACAAGACCGAGACCAGCTATCCAAATCTTGGATTACGCATATCCTCAGCACTACCCATGGGCAAGATCCTCCGGAAGGGATTGGGAAATCTCTGTCTATAATGACCAGAGGTTTGG
>MNCI01008174.1:4707-20773 GCA_015680685.1 Gnetum montanum | reverse complement strand
CAGGATCCTCCGGAAGGGATTGGGAAATCTCTGTCTATAATGACCAGAGGGTTGGCGGCACCTCGAGTGCGAGGCCTCGACAGTGTAGGCGGGATAATGCCTACTTACACTGGCGATGCCTCACGAGGGAAACGCCTGGAGGAAGAAATTGTAGAACCCGCAGCTCGACGTAAAAGGCTCCATATAGCCGAGGCTTCTGAGGAGCCTGGGAGCGGCACGGGTCGAACTGTGGAGGTCAGATTTAAGCGGAGTAAGCCTCCGCCTGGTAAGCGTGAGGGAGATGTATTGAAAACTGCATTACGCAATGTTTACTTAGAATATTTGGGATGATGTATTAAGAGCATTGTGATATGACCAGTGAAAATTATGGAGCAGCTGACCCCTGAAACAGGGGCAGTGATACTGAGTCATGGGGAAGGGGCCCCAGTTTCAGAAAAATAGGCGCCAGCTGTTGAGACAAGCACCACACAGACTCATGTGAGTGAGGAGGCCCCAGCTAGAGTTGTAAGTGACGCACAGACCCTTGTGCGTGAAAGGGGGAAGGAAGCAGAAGAGGTTGGCGGGGTCGCCACTATTACTGGTAGAGGTAATGAGCGTGTTAGAAATTTTTGCAGAATTCTGTTAATAATTAAAGTTTCTAATTTGACTACGCTACAGAAGAAGAAGAGGCATCCACATCCGTCACTATGAGCAAAGCGTGGAGAGACTTTCCTGACAAGTTCGCCTTCATGGAAGGCGTTGTCAGTGACATGATCGAGCACCTCGAGCGCGTCGATCTTGAAGCTGGTACGTTGTAGCTGTAAAAGGTTTATTTTGTTATACAGTAGTAATGTATCATATACAATGATAATGTTTGCTGTTAGGAGCTCGCCTTCGATGGGACCCAACGGAGCCCATTGATTTGGACACAGTGGAGCCTCCATCGGATGGGGCGGCCATGCCACGTCACATTTATGAGGAGATGCGTAAATGTGCATTACACTCAACACGCTCCTTATGGGAGAGTAAGGGCGTGAATCAAAACCTCTGGAAAAAGCTGCAGAGGTTCGAGCAGAAGATTGAGTCTCTGACCAAAGAGGTCGGAGACCTGAAGTCGCGATATGAATTCCTACAGGCGCGGGAGACAGGCGATGAGGACTGGCGTACTGCTGTTATTGACTACTCCCGTTATTGGACCACCATCAAAAACAGCGTGCAAACCAGTCGGGCGTTGGTAGAGCAGCAGATGCAGATAAAGCTCCTAGCCCAGAAAAGCCAGGATTGGAGGGATTACTGTGCAAGTGTGCAAGAGTGGGGGCAGAAGGAAAAGGACCACAAACATTTGTATAAGCGAGAAAGCATCGCTTATCGTAAACTTTATCGCGATTCTGCCGTCAAAGCTCAATCCTTGCAAGTTTTCCTTGACGTTATTGGAGCATCTGAAGCCTTCAAGAAGTTCAAAGAGCAGGTGACTATAAGTGCGTCCCCGGAAAGGGAGATGACTCTCCCTGGGGGCCAAACTACAGTCCCTACATTCTTCCTAGACCCACCTCGCTGGACTGACGTAGAGAAAGGGAAGGTGAAGGCTGGAGCTGCCCTAGGAGATGGAGCATGGTCTGATCTGATCGAGGATGAGATCATGGAGCGCCTGTGGGCTGGCTTAGACAAGCTTCCCTTTGCTGCGGAAGCAGGGCCATCGCGAGTAAGTTTATGCATGACTAAATCTAAATTTTCTAATTGTATTGTCAAGTTTTGTTCTTGCTAACATGTTTTCTGTATCTAGGTACCAACAGAGGACAAAGAAGACGAGCAAGCTGAGGAGCCAGTACAAGAGGAAGAACGCAACGATGAAGAACATCCTCCTGTGGAGCCGATACCAGAGCAGGGACCTCATGAAGAGGGGATTCCTCATGAAGGAATACTTCCCAAGAGAGAAGGCCCACTAGAGGACGATTTATTGGGGCTGGAGCCAGACTTAAGAGATACTGGTGACAGTGGCATCAGAGGAGATGCATAATTATGATTTACGCATGGATTTATTGATTATTGCTAACAATGATGACTGAAAGACTAGCGATAAGATTTTGTGACAATTTTAAGTGTTATATATTTTTTTTGTCTTTGTGTCTTTTGCATTTTTATCTGCAAAGCATAAGTGTAGTTGTTAACGGTTTCACCTAAGTTATGTTACGACGGAGTGGAATTACTAGTTTTAGGCCATTGCGGGCCGCCATGAGCGTTTGCGTAATCTGGAAGCTAGTTTTAGGCCATTGCGGGCCACCATGAGCGTTTGCGTAATCTGGAAGCTAGTTTTAGGCCATTGCGGGCCACAACTAGTTTAAGGCCGTTGCAGGCCCTCTGCATAATGTAGAAAGCGTAAGGTGGTAGTGTATATTTTTTGTTATTTTTGCGTATTTGGGCTAAAGTGATCAAAATACGTGAATGCGTACATAACAAGAATGTAACAGCATAAAGAAGGAATGACAAGTGTAAACATTGAAAATTTCCATGGCGTGAATATGCATTAAGCGAAAACGAAATGCTAAGCGTAAACCGCGATAATTGTTAATAAACATGACAACGTTCGTAAATGTCATTCAGTTCAACCACTAATTCGCAATTGTTTCTTAACGACCTTTACGTCCAATGCTGCGTAAGGGCGGAGGGGCTTATGGTCTAACTCCTCCATGCCGCCATCCTGAAATGGCAGGTTGGCCCAGGTTGAACTGTCATCATTGGTTTCGATTTTCTGAGGGATTTGGAGATTGGTTTGATCATCTGAGGCTTCTATCTCCGAACCCCATTCTTCCTCAATGTTGTTGACAGTTCTGGGGGTGGTTTCATCGTCGCGTATCACGACCTCCCCTCCTGCGTAAGGTAGGTGTATTTCTTGATGTATCGATGATGAAACTGCCCTCAGCTGGGCTAACCAGGACCTCCCTAGGATCAAGTTGAAACCAGGCATCTCCTCGACGACTAAGAATGTGGCATCCATTGGGAATTGCTTCCCTGCCACAAACTCGATACGCACCGTCCCCTTGACTTGAACCCTTGCTCCATTGAACGACTTTACGCAGGTTGTCATCGTGGGAATGATCTGGTCGACCAGACCCAACCTATCCACGATGGGATAAGGAATGACGTTTGCAGCGGCGTCGTCGTCCACATGTACTCTCCGGATCAGGTACTGACCGACCCGAATTGTGATGAACATGGGTTCAGTGGTCACCTAACCTTTCTCAAGATCATCTTTGATGGACTCGTCATGAAAGGTCAGTGAGGTGGGCTTGGGTTGCTCAGCTTCGGAAGGAAACATGACCACGTGGATCGCTTCCTCCTCCGCTCATAAGCTTTCATCCATAAGTATGGATGTCAGCATACATACCATAGCCTCATGGTGTTTTTGGGATGTCATAAGCAGGTTATAGAGGCTCAGCGTTGTATTTTTTTGTTGTAAAGCCTGTTTAACCTATGTAAACACATCGAGGAGGTCCCTCTCTCGGCTAGGTTGTTTGTTTCCCTTGTCTTCTTCCATTCTTCCCAAGAGACGAATCTCCCGAGGTGGAGTGGTGTCCATCGAGGGGTTGTTCCTTTTCTCGCCGAGAGGGGGAGACTGTGTTTCTGCACCTTTATCCTGTCTCTGAGGTACAGGTGAAGGCACAGAGGCCAGGAGCCTGGGCTTAGGGAAGCCGAGTGTAGAGTAGTCTTTTGTAACGTTGACAGATGTATCCTCTCGCCTTTGTTTGTCGGGTGGTGGTTGGCGGTTTTGATTAGAGGTCTGCCCCTGCGTGAGAGGAGCAGCCGATGATTTTGGCACTCTAATGATGAAAGGTGGCCTATGCATGGGCGTGGACAAGGCTGCAGCTTAGCTACTACTGTGTGGCTGGGTGGCATTCTGAGAAGGTGCACGAATGATAAAAGGTGGTCGTGAGACGCCACTGGCTGTCGATAAAGGGCTCCCCCCTGTTGTGACTTCGTTGGCACACGCAAAATGAAAGGTTGTCTGGGTGGTGCCTTCCTATCATTGTCCGTATTCACCACACTGATTGTATAGGGTCCGTCGTTTGCATTCAATGGATCCTTATACACGTGCAATGCTTGGCTTTCCGAACGCGCCGGACTACTGCTGTCCAGTTTCAGATAACCCTCGTCGATCATGCGTTGGTTTTCATCCTTCAACGCCCAACAGTAGTTTGTATCGTGACCACACAACTGGTGGTAGTCACAGAAATGGTTCAGCCTGAAGATTTCGGAACTGGTGGTTCGTTAGGTAGGGCTAAATAAGGGTTCTTCAGCAGTTCACAATGACGTCTGTGACGCTTCAGAGCTTCTTTGGATATCCTTTTGGGTTGCATGTATCCAGCCCCTAACAATTGTTTCAACAGTTCTGAATGTTTTATAGGCAGGGCTGTATACTTTGAGCGATCTTTACGCTCAAAGTTTGGTTTTGGCTGGGGGGAGCCTTCAGGGGCAGCCCTGTCTTGGCTGGTGCCACTTGCACTGGCCGTGGTCTCAGGAGGCATGGTAGGTGCCTTCTTGTTCTTCTTCTTTGGGCCTTTATCCAGCATAGCTACTATCGTTGTCGCCGCTTTACCTTTGTCCTTGCCCTTGTTGTGGGCATTCCTGTAGGTGACATACGCCAGGTCTTTGCTGGCCTCCACAGCATCTTGGATGCTTCTAATTTCAGCGAAGGCCTGATGTAAGGAGTTGGGGGAAAGATAATACAACTTTGACTTAATGAAGTCATTGACTGCTCCTTTGAAAATGGCCAATAAATGTGAATCCGCGATTGGCTCACGGATTTCATTCAAAGTAGCATTCCAGCGCTGTATGAACTTCTGGACTGGCTCGAGAGGATCTTGTTTCACTCCCATAAGTTGATCTAACGTGACTTTCGGCTTTAAGTTGTATTTAAAGCAAGTCACGAATTATGTCAGAAGCTCTTCCAAGGTTGAGATGGAAGAGCGTGGGAGGGCCCGATACCAGTCTAGAGCTTTCCCTGTCAACTACATAGCAAAGACGTGGATAATCGTGTGAGGCCACTGTTGCAGCAACAAGGATTTGGATCTGAACGTGACCAAGTGAGCGTTAGGATCCCCCTCCCCATTATACTTGGTAAAATGAGGCAAGGACATCCCTGTTGGCAACGACAACATAGGGACCGCTGAGCTGATAGGATCATCTTGGTAGAAGTCCATGATCTGTACCGTGTCTGACCCAGTAGCCTTAAGACACCTAACCTCCTCGGTGAGGGTTTGAATAAGTAGAAAGGCTTGATCCAGACCCGTTGCTGGAAGTGCCTGTGTAGGAGGAGCAGGGGGCTAACCTAGAAAAGCCGTGCCAGGCAGTGGAAGTGTTGGAATGGTTTGGCTGGTAGATGGTGGGGCGGGAATCCCTGCAGCCAGGGGGGCCTGTGGACACCACCACCCACCAGTTTGGGAAGAGAGGTTAGTCGTCATCTGTTGCGCGGGATAAGGATGAGGATATTGCAGAACCATCTATGGAACATGCGTTGCGAGTGCCCCCGAGGGTTGCACACCGTATACCGCAGACTAGTTGTGTTGTGCCGCGGGGTAGGTCCACTGACTCACGGCAAGCTGTTGGATAGGCATCTGTGGTTGCACGACGGCGGTGATCTGTTGGGTCGGAGGGGGCGGCAACAACAAAGTTTGCATCGGACGAGTTGTGGACATGGTTTGGGGTTGGATTTGAAGGATGAAATGGGACGCGGTGGTCGCTGGAACCACCGACAGAATACTAAGTACACGCAGCGATGAAACCGCCCCCATGTTGTTGTGGGGTATTTGCATTTGCAACCCAGATGGCCGCGCAGTGGCTTGGGGAATGATAGGGAAATGTGTCTGTGTGGTCATGGCTGGATCAAGAGGAGCAGCCTCTCCGTTGAAAGGAAACAGGGGATTTATGTACGTGTGGGGGCTCAGAGTATGGAACGAGTGTTCAGACTGGGCTACCAATTCATCCTCTTCCTCCTCCCCATTCTGGGGCTCCAGCGTAGCCCATGAAGCCTGGCCCTTGGCCATGACCAACTGTGTTATAATTTCGTATTGATGTTCGGTCAAAGGGATAATGTCATAGGCTGTTGGAGTCAAATCGTGACCTCCTCAATGGATCATCTCAAAGTTTCTTTTTGCTTCGATCTCGGCTCGGCTAAGGGCAAGCTTTGCCTGGATCTTAACGCAAATGAAATTGTATTCTTCAGGGGTTATGACCGTGAAAATAGGGTCTTTGACCTGCAGTCTCAATGACCTACGCGATGGTCCCTACGATCCCGCTGCACCAAAAGCTGATCTGGTGACAGCGATAGGGTTCACAGATGTGGTACCCACATCAGCGGCGACCATGGCGGTTGTGGTTGTGTATACGGAATCCATTGATCGAGTGGATTAGCTGTGGTGGATGAACGGATCTAATACGCAGCTGACAAAAAGATCGCAAATAGGCTTTCTGCCCTATAGGATTCCAAAGGAGTCGTTCCTGTGACAAATCTACACCACGCGATTTGCCGTAAACTTCCCTAGAGGTATTACGTTTATGGTTTTGGGTATAAATCCCTAACAAGGCTACCCGAAAAATATGGATCGAAGCCTAGGCCCTCCTTCTAGCTCCAGAAAACTGTAACGACGGAAAATATCGGCAGCTGGAAAATACCAAACAAAATCCCGTGTACACATTTTTAACCACAGATCCGTGCGAGGGCTATGCTGGAAAGACGAATCCGCGACGCCTTGAACGGTCTTGTCGATCAGATAGGGACTTACTAATCAGTAAACCGATGAAGATTACGAATATTTTGTGGAAGGATCTGATTCGGCGAGTTGCGAAATGAGAGAAAAGAGATGTAGATGAATGGTAATGATGATGATAGCGTTAACTCGACAACAGGAATTAGACACGAGAGAAACGCGTGATTACAAGATCTATGGTTTCACCTGGGAAAATGAGTATTTTGTATATTCAAGTTACACTGGGGTGACCCCGATTGTTTTGTATGAAGCAAACACAAAGTAACAAGAAACAAGTAAACTATCTGAGCAAGAGTGCAGAATAGAATCTGATCTACCTTGTAGGCCAGAGAAGGGATGCAAGGAAGGTCAAGTTCTGACGTCTATCGATCAACTGCTTCTGATCAATAGAAATTCACAAACCACACCAGATGATCTCTGATCTGCTCCTTTTTCCTTAGGTAGTCTTTGCTCGGAACTGCCGATGATCACAAATGGAGAAAGTTGTGTCTTCGCCAAAGGGGTAATCGCTCTTACTGCCAATGCTCAAGCCAAGTGTCTCCTGTCTTTGTGGAAAGCTAGAGCTGCCAAGGTGGTTGCCAGAAAATGCTGCTCTTTCTCTCTGTCTCGGGGGTTTCTCTGTCTCTGTGTGTGTCTATTGTTGTTCCTCTTTTTTCTTCGCCAACTGGGATATTTATAGGTTTGACGATATGTGGAGAAAACACAGCTGTGATGACACGTGTTTTAGACTTTTCGAAAGATCGTTGACTTGACCATCCTTGTGTTAAAATCCGTGACTACGCACAATATGCGCATCTGCGTATTGTGCGTATGAGTGACAAATGTGGGTCAGGCATATCTCAGTTGATTTTGGGCTACATTACGCTCGTACGCATTGCGTTGCGTATAAGAGTGTAATAAAGCATGAAGACAATAGATTCAAGCTGCTTTACACTCGTTTACGCTACCGTGCATAGTGAAGCGTAAGCAATGATTACTTTGACGATGACTTACGCTGACACACGCTGCATTGCGTAACGAGCGTAAGGCGGCCAATATGTAAAAAAAAGAAAGGCGCCAATCTACTATGCATCTTTGGTCTCTCTTTGACTTTTTCGACGCTCATTACGCTGCCGTGCGTACAGAGCGTAAACTCGGCCTTAGACAAAAGACTTAGCCAAAATATACGAGAAGTCGCATATTACGCTGCTTAGGCCTTAGGCTTTGCCAAAGCTGCTGAAGTAAGCTGCCTTTGAATGTCGGACTATGTTACGCAAAGCGTCATTATGCTATGTTGCATGCTATAGCATAAATAATGAAAAACATAGTAAGATAAGAAATCCGCAAAGGAAAATCAAAGTCTTGATGCCGCGCACCTCCTTACATCGCCCTGTCTTGTTCTTCTTTCTGGAATTCTGTCATGTACTCTTGCCCGGATCACGAATCTTTGCCTGAGGCCGACTTGCATTTTCCATGGTGTTTCATCCTTAAGGGTAGTGATCATCTTTTTACCCATTGCTTCCCAAACTTGGTATACCTTGTGGGTCAAGTCTGCTAAGATCTTTTTAATTCTAAATTGTCTTGTACCATGAACTTGACTACAATGGAATGTTCAATTATACCTTTAATATTTTTTACATTCTTTCTACATGCAAGATCATGATTACTCTTCTTGGGTAATTGTTATTTTTTTCCATTCATCTTAGATGCATGCAATGGTATCTAGAAGTGCTTTGATGAACTCCATATGTACTTGGTCCATCATGTATTTGTCTATGTGCTCCCTTCTTTCCTATCTTAGGCCTTCTATGATATCATCAACTATTCTCTTTACCTAAAACCAAGATTTGATAGTGGTGGATGATTATCATGTACCTCTCCATGGTGATGCCTGGTGACTAATGGGCTTTCAGCCTTCATCTAAAAAGCTCCTTCTAGATGTTTGAAATGCAATAATAGGTTTGAAATTTAGTGTAGAAGATTTAGATTATGTCAATCCATTTTGAAACTAATTTTTAGGGCAAAGACTTGTACTAGATTTCCACATGCTTAATGAAGGTCTGAACAAATAATTACAACTTCTACTAATCATTGTTGATCCCTTGAACATAGTAAGCATTATCGAATTCCTACATGTGAAGTTGAAAATCATCATTTGTAAGCTCTCTATAAGTTGGAACATCTATCATGTTGATCTATTTAATGTAGCTATCATGAACATGCTTCCATGGAATATAGATAGCTTCATTTAGTTCATGATAGTCACCTAGTCAAACAAAGGAGCATCTTTAGCATTGGATGGTCTAGACAAGTATATATGATAGAACTTAGAAAGTAGATCAACATCATGGACTTTAGCTACACCTCAATGAATGGTTCTTAAACATGTACCTTCATGATAGATTGATCCTTTTGCTTTAGTATCTACTTTATTGTCCTCCTCTTCATTTGAATGGTCAAATGGAAAACTATGGCGAGCCTCTTGTTTTCTCATTTAGTCTTAAAGTCTTACCTCTGATGGAATCTGTAGTCACTATACACTAGATATAAAGCCATGTGAAATGCATGATCATATTCTAGAATAATGTTGATTAGGAAATCTCTAAGATGATATGATATAGCCTCTGTTAGTCCCTTAGAGATTGTTCATGACCATCATGCCACCTTCCTTACTTATGTTGGTCATTAGCTAAAATGACTAGTGATAGGGGTGCATCCTTCAAATGTTCAAAGATGATGTAAGTCCTCTTTCATTCTATCATATTTCCTTTGCTAGAGATTCATAGTGAGCTTTAAGCTTTATCCACCTTATTGTTCATGTCCAAAACTTACATACAACATTAAGGAAAAACACACTTGAGTTGAAAAAATGTTAAGACGAAAAATATATAAGTATTTCTAGGTAATGCAACAATATCTTCCCTAGCAATAGAACTAATGATAGGGATCAAATTGACTGTGACCGATGGTATTATATCATATGGAATGTGATACAATCCAATCATAAGCTTTGATGATGATGTTAAATGGATTTTCAAAAACACTCGTGTATGTCATTATGTTTAAGAAATATCAAAGATATTATAACACATATAATATAATTAGAACCTATGTTACCATGGTGAGGAAATGAAAAAATATTTATAGTTTCATAATTTATAATTTGTATGTGTTTTATAAATTATCATCATCATCATTCTAGCCTTGTCCCAATAAAATGGTATTAAAGTTGGACCCTTATGAAGATAAGTGCAATTCTCACAATCACACACTTGTAATCCCTTATGAGACAAGTGCAACATGACACATAAAAAGCAATAAATAATTCCTAGTTACAATGTTGATGATACAACATCATGCCATAGAATTCTAGCCCCCTTGGATGAGGATGAATGATTATGACTTAATGTAATGAAAATGAAATAAATATTTTTGATATTTTTATGTTTTAAGGCATTCATGGTATAGAACATAAGGAAAATCATGAGTTGTATTCACTAAATAAACAGTAAACTCCACATTAATCAAATGGCTCTAGTCTACACAAATAAGGTAGCACTTTAATAGAGTTTAGTCATACTTGTGAAAGTGATGACTTAGAACACATACATAAAGAGGAAGCAAATTAACTTACCCAAGGGTAGAGGAGCTCTACACATAAACTAGACATCAAAAGCTCAAATTTTAAAACAAGTTATCAAATAAGTATCAAAGAAGCTAGTAGGCAATGACTTAAAGATTGATGATGTACAAGAGGATATAGGTATGAATGATGTGCAACAATGACAATTCATAAGAAATAGAACTATCATCAATTCCTTAAGCTTGATCCACCTAAGCTTAATAAGTCACTAAAATAGATGAGCTTCTAGAACTACAACTTCTAATTCTTTATCTAAAACTAATATGTGATAGAGAAATTCTACCTCAACAATATAACCTATGGTACCATGTCACTTGTGAGTGGAATCCCTGTGCTCATTTCAACATGGATGATTACCAAAGTTACAATATTAGGAGGCAAAACACCTCATAGAAAATTTCATGTTGTAATGTAAAGGCTCATAATCCAAATTTTCATTGTAATTTGTTGAAAATATAACGGCAGATACAATCATCTTATTTTCCCCAGAGATCCTATATTGCAGCCTTGTATCAATAGTTCCAAGAGATTTCTCAATGTAAAAATGATATTTTCAGCCCACAAGCTACAAATCCCATGCATCTTAGCTTATGAAGGTCAAAATTGCCTCATAGGCCATAAGTGTCATGTACTCTAGCTTGTGGAAGATAGAGAACGTTCCACAAGCTATAAATTCTATTTTTGCCAAATTCTAGAAGCTAAAAAAACTCCATAGGCTATGAAATGTAATATTTTTACCTTATATGATGAGCACCTCAATCCCATACAATGGGTAGCATATGAGGCCAATGTGTCAAACATGGGCTTTAGTTCCATATGAAGGATCATGTAGTCCCACATGATGGGAATTGTACAAGATTAGCATGTGGAACTTGGGCTTTCGCTCCATACGATGGATAGTGTAGTCCCACGTGATGGGTAGCATATGAGGTCAACATGTGGGACTTGGGCTTTAGCTCCACACAACGGATGATGCAATCCCACACAATGGCTAGCATATGAGCCCAACATGTGAGACCTAGGCTTTTAGCCCACACACTGCGCTTTGACCAAAAATCCATTTGTAATGATTAAAACTATAATTGATGTGAACATTACGAATCCAAAAACTATAAATGTCATACCTGAGATCACATTTAGCACTTTCGGAGGGCACTTTTGACAATGATTGTTTGGTAGAGCTTTGGCAGCAAATTTTAGCAACATCTTAACAAACTCCATACAGTGCTAAGTGGCAAAGTTGTAGATCAAGTTGGAAGAAAAGTGTAGGTTCTAAATAGGACACACTCTACCAGTCATGCCATATTGCAATAGATATATTAATTTTCTTGGGATTTCAAGCCTTGATCGATGCTCTCAAATCCCCTTATTTTCATATCTTTTTGACATTTACTATTTAATATAGGATTTCTCACTATTTCTATTTAGCCTTATTATTATTTCATTTCATTTACCCTTGGATTCAACATGGTGATCTCATTTTACATACTTTTATTATGTTTTTACTTGTATTTAAATGAAATCAGTGATAAACTTTTAAAGTCATTGGATGATCAACAAGATCATCTAAGATGCTTCAAATTCTTTTCAAAGCCTGCATATCCATGAGTGGAACTATCTCATACAAAATCTTTTGGTTTTCCACCATCAAAATTTTTTGTCATTACAGTTTCTAGCACTAGAAGGAGGACCTCCACCCAACTTCTTCACTAAAATCCATTGTGAGCATCCTCTTCCTACATTATTCTTCGACCTGTGAACTCACATTGTTCAATGTAAGTCCATTTTGTATTTTCCTAAAAGCCCATCATGTAGGCTAAAAACCCATCATGTGGGCTAGAAGCCCATAATGTAGCCTAGAAATCCATCGTGTGGACTGAAAACCTATAGTGTGGCCTTATGTTCACCTTCATTTGCAACTTTAACATTTGCCTTGAATTTTCCTAAAAACCCATCGTGTAGGCTAGAAGCCTATCATGTGGGCTAAAAACCAATCATGTCACCTTGAGTTCACCTTCATTTTTAGCTTTGACATCTACCTTGCATTTTCCCGAAAGTCCATCGTGTAGGCTAAAAAGCCACTATGTGGGTTGGAAGCCCATCATGTAGGCTAAAGGTCCTTTATGTTGGCTAAAACTCCATGTATTTTGAAAGTTAGAAAATAAAAAACTTATCTTCCCTTAAAAATCCTAAATGCTAGAAAACCCTAAAGCCTAAACACTAAAAACCCTAAATCCTCAAAATCATTAACCCTAAATACAAAAAAACACCTAAACCATAAATCCTAAAAATCCTAAATCCATATAAACCATAAAAACCCTAAATTCTAAACATTGTTCCCTAAAAAATCATAAACCCTAAACCTTAAAAAAAACCTAAGCCCTAAATCCTAAAACCAAAACCATGAATCCTAAAAAACAATAAAACTTAAACCCTAGAAACCCTAAACCATAAATCCTAAATCCCTAAAACTTAATACACCATAAATCCTAAATCCTACAAATTCTAAACCATAAAAAGCCAAATGCCTAAACCTTAAGACCCCTAAAAGCTCATAAATCCTAAAAAATCATAAACACTAAATCCTAAATCCTAAACCCTAATCCATAATCCATAACCCCTAAAACTAAACCCGAGAGCATCCTAAAAGCACTAAATTGTAAACCATAAACCTAAACTCTATTAAGGACATGTTGTATAATGAAACATGACAAAGATGAAGATAAAAATTAATTCTTTTAATAAGGATCTATTATCAATTGAAGATGCAAGGATAGATGACGTGGTCTTACAGTCATGTATAAACAACAAGGTATTAGCCTAGTTGTGAGACTCTAGATTTGAAAATTCAAAGTCATGGATTCAATTTTGGTGATAAAGTCTAAGTTACAAACTTCTAATCGGACTATATATATTAGGTATCCTTATATTATAATTATTTCATGGTTTTAACACCCCTACTAATAGGTGCAATTATTTGTCCAATAATTGGACAGCATAGAACAAAATTCCAACTTGCACACTTGTTTCCTACATCATCCTTGGTAATGCAATGAACATAAAATTATCTAGGTCTCTTAGGTTTATCTAGGCTAAAATATCAGTTCAAAAAATGTTTTGAAAATTATAAAATCATAGAAATTAGCTACTATAAACCCTAAAAACCATAAACTATAAAACGTCTAAAACCTAAAATCCTAAACATTAAACCCTTAAAAGCATAAACCCAAAAACTATACACCATAAATCCTAAAAACCCTAGACCCTAAATCTTAAAAAGCCTAAACCATGGTGATTTTTCCAAGTATGCTTGATTGTATGTTTTGAATTCCAAGGAAGAAGTATTTTCTACATTCAAGAATTTTTAGAAGCTTAATGAATAGAGAAACAAACCACATGTGGTGGTGAGTTTGTTTCAAATGAATTTGATGATTATTGTGCTAAATGTGAAATAGAGAAACAAACCACATGTGGGTATTCACCCCAAAGCAATGACATGCTAGAAAGAAAGAACGGTGTCTTATAAGAGATGATAAGATGTTTGTTAAAACACGTCTTAATTTTGAATGAGTATTGGCATGAGGCACTCGACATAGCAATAGATTTTCTCAATGGATTAATTACTTCATTAAATGAATAGGAGACTCCTTATCAGTTATTTTATGATAAGACTCTAAATTTATCTCATTTAAATATGTTTGGTTGTATTTGTGATGTTAAGATTCCAAATCAATTAATAGATAAGTTGAATGATAGAGGCAAAAGGTGTTTGTTTTCTGGTTATAATTCAAAAACATGTGGATATAAACATTTTGATTACATTGATAGGAAGTGGTATTACTCTAGAAATTTTATATTGGATTAATCAAAGGCAAGTTTTGATGAGTTTCACAAGCTTAATCAAGGCAAGTTTTGATGAATTTGGGTGGAAAATGACCATTCATCTTCTTAAATGCTAAATAGAGAATTTAATAAAATAATAACAAGAAGTCAAGCCATTGCCCATGTTGCATATGCTACTCTTATATGTGAGCCCTCAAATGTCAAGAAGTCTCTAAAATCTCAAGTTTAGATTTAAGCCATAAAGAAGGGAACGAGCTCTATTGAGAGAAATGAAACTTGAACATTGGTGAACAAGCCAAAAAGAAAGAAAGTCATTAACACCAAATGGATCTTCAAAACCAAATACAAAAAATCTAGTAAAATTATTATACACGAGTCCAAACTTATAGCAAGAGTTTTTTTTTTTTTTCAAAAGAATCATGTTAATTATGATGAGATTTTTGCTCCTATTGCTAGATTTGAGATTATTAATCTTATGGTCTTTCTTACTGCTCATAAAGATATGAAACTCTATCAAATGGATCTTAATTATGCATTTCTTAATGCAAAATTAGAAGAGGAGGTTTATATTTATCAACCTAAAGGTTTCAAGATTCAAGGATAAGAAAGCAAGATTTGCAAGTTGAATAAGGCTTTGTGTGACCTAAAGAAAGCTCCAAGAACTTGGTTTTATAGAAGTAATGAATTTTTGCTCTCAAGAATTATTTTAGAAGTTATATGTTGGAGCCTACCTTATACTTTAAATATGAAGGTTTTAATTTAATCATTATTTCAGTCTATGTTGATGACTTGACTTTTATGGCTAAATCTGAAAAATTTAAAGAGCAATTTAGGCATGATATAAAAGGTTAGTTTTAGATGAAGGACATGGAAGTCCTAAAATAATTTTTAGGAATCCAAATTGATCAAGAACAAGATTTTTTGAAGATGCATCAATGAAAGTATGCATAGGCCATTATTGAAAAGCATGAGCTAGAGGAAGCGAAGATTACTAGAACTATGATGTAGGGACACCTCTTATGATTCTATTGTTCATTCCTAAAAATTATTTTTATAGGTTTTTAGCTTTGGAAAGATATCTTGAAAGTCAACAAGACATCTTGACTAAGACTAGAGCATGATAAGAGATGTCTTGGAAGTAGAAGAGATGTCTTGTCTAAAGAGTATTCTTCTCTGGGAAGACATCTTATTAAGGAAGATACATCTTTGAGGAGACATATTCTTAGATAAAGAAGACATCTTAGGGAAGATGTATTCTACCAAAAGGAGATGTATTTCCCACAAAGGAGATGTCTCCCACTCTCAAAAGATGTCTCTCCTAAATGATGGGTTTTCTAGAGACAACCTAAGAAAACCCAAGATGGCCTATTTAGTTAGGGAAACTTCTAGAATTGACTATTCCAAGTTGGGAAATGGCTGGGAGAATGTGGAAAAGGATAGAAACAATGTTAAAACTCCAAGATGAGCTTGTGGAAGGTTTCCTTAGGTCTCATCTTTTGTTTTCTAATAAATATGAATTGTTCATGTCTGTAACCATAGAGAGTTGAAAGAAGAGATGTCATGAAGTTCATGTGCGAATATGAGTAAGAGGAAGGAGAAAATATTGAGTGACTGCATAGAGGTTGTAGCTCCAAGGTTAATTTTTTAGGCTTGTGTGTTCTGGTCTTGCTTGTGAGTTGAGATCTCAATTCTAGATTATAGAAGATATTCTCTATCGGCTGTATCTTGCGTTGAGAATAGACATTATATGGTTGTAGAGCCTTGTACTCTATAACATCATTTGAGTGATTAGAAAGATTTGGATGTTTTGTGGGTTATGGAACCCTATTGTAATTTTCTCCTTTGAATAATTGAAGAT
>MNCI01008170.1:1809-30066 GCA_015680685.1 Gnetum montanum | reverse complement strand
CATTGGTTGTGGGATTAGAAAGACATGTTACTTATGCCTGAAGCTCCCTTCTAACTAAGGTCCTTCTCTCACTTCTTGCTTCTCTTTTCTTCTCAATAAGAAATGGTGATTGATCTATGGGAGTACTCTTGTGTCTTAAGGAAGTGGACTGATCTTAGAGTAGCGATGCAAAGTCACTAAACATAGTTGGTTTTGGTTTGGACTAAGGATAGATTTTATTTGGTTGTTAATCGCAAAATTCATAAGGGACTTTGTGTAACTTTAATTGGAAACTTCATTCTACTTTCTTTTTCATCCATCTATGCTTTTCATGACTCACCTCACTACTAGTGTCCATGTCCCTATTCAATGTCTTGGTTTGATGTGCCTAAATTCTTAGTTAGATTCTTTTTTGATTTTAGTTCTTAACTTTCATGACCATTAATCACCTATGGGGTTCATGAGCTCCTTAGGTTGAGATTATGCAAGGGATAAAATGGCATGTGTCTACTATGGGGAGGACCCACTTACATATATTTTGGTTGGATTAGTTAAGTATCTTATTCTTAGACATTCCTGCAACCCAAACCTCCGTGCACTCCTTAAGAAAATTTCTTTAATGAACACATTCTCCACCTAATTTTTCAAATTTTGAGCTTTCCATGACCCTCTTTGATGATTCCATCAAGTTCTTGGATTTTCTAGGATTCCATGAATCCCACTTTTACAAAAAAATCTATGAATTTTATGAGGAAACTCCATTTTTTGAAATCACTCAGTTCTTTGACCCTATAGCTACTAGAGGTAAGATCTTAGTTGTGAGGGCCACAAACCTGAAGTTTTTAAATTTTGAGAGAAATGTTTTATAAAATATTTCTAACTCCCACAAAGATTTAACAAATAAACCAACATGAAAACATCAAATTACAAAAGTTAAGCCCTTCCAACTAGCTCTAATAACACTTTGAACTTAAAAATTAATAAAAAAATAATAAAATAACCAATCTACCATGGTCCAACCTTAGCCTAAGTGTAACTAATTGATGATATGAGGTATCAAAAAATTATAAGTTACACATTATATATACTAATCCTTGGATCTATTGTGAACATAGATGACACCAAAGGGGAAGCATACACAAGAAGGAAGACCATCACAACCATGGAAAAAATTATCACTAATGGGAAGGGGCCAAGAATAGGCCCAAGTAGAATAAGTAGCAACCCATGCTATGGGACCTCTTAGGGAGGAGCTTGAAGTGGAATCTGTCCATTAGATTCTAGAATAAGCAATAATGATAGAGCAATCCCACTAAGATGAAGCACCAGATCCACAAGAAAACCTTGAGGTGACCTTGATAAAAGCCTACCTTAAGAACAAATCAAAGAAGGTTTAGAAATGGTGCTCAAAGAGTTGAATTTTGCCTCTTTCTTGGAGCAAGCACCTCAAGAAGTAAAAGATCAACTAAAGACTCCCATGTGGCCCATCATCACTTCCAGTGGGTAGTAGTACATGAGAGAGATGTTTTGATTCTACAATAACATGAAAGTTGGTTCAATGGTCAAGATTAAAGACATTTTAGTGTCCTACTTAGTGCAATCCATTTTAGAGGCACTTGGGTTATTAAAAACTAGGGTGAATCTCACTGAATTTCTAATATAGGCAAACCCTAGCATCAAGAAATAATGGATACAATGGTGTTATGGCATTGACTGTAAGGAGTATGGTGTGCTCACATTGATAGAGAGAATCTACTACAATATTTTGGCCTTTCACCTCAATCCAACAGTGAGGCCAAACAAGATTATTGGCTTCTCCACCCATGTATGTGCTTCTCTAAGTAGTAGATTCCCTATCAACCTTCCACAACTAATCTATTTTAAGATAGAAAAGCACTTCAAGGAGAATGAATGTGGAAGGAAGGCATACCCTTTCCATGGCTCATTAGAAAACTATGTTGGAGGGGATGAATAACCCGCTATATAGATAATGATGTTCAACATGCTCCATCTACTAACTAGATAGAGATGATGAAGAATAAACTCCCTACAAAAGTCATCCAAGAAGAGGAGTAGCAACCACCACCTCCACCACCCACTCAACAAATAGTGTCAAATACCACTGCAACTTCCCAACAGTTACACAAATTCTAAGAATGGCTCTTAAGTGAGCAAGAGCAATAAGTAGAAATGAGTGGTGGTGATCCATCTATGTACTAGCTAGTGATGAGTTACCTAAATGAAGTGGCTTGAATAGTTAGCTAGATTGGAGGGAGGTGGACAATTTTTTCAACCCTTAGAATGCAATTTTCCACAAGATCAAATCCTAGTGCCTAAGAGGTGATAGCATCCCTCTCACAATAGTAGAAATTTCCCAGAATTCTCTAGGAAAGCTATTACTTTTTCAGTGCACTTGGAGGAGGGTGAGGGGGCAACAATTTTGGTGATTTAGCACTAGGGGCAGGGGACAGAAATGGAGGTGGTTGCTAATAGAATTACCAAAACTCTAAATGCACCTATAGCATTTTTACTAGACATCTCTACACTTAAAGATGTGTAGATGTCCATAGAAATAGTAAGTGACAAGTTGAGCATAGCACATCATGAACAGTTGCTAGATCGATTGGTGGGAATTGGGCAACCAATTTTAGACATCTTCAACATTCTAGACAACATAACTATAATTCAGTTAGAGCTACTAGAAGCAAGGGGAAAGAACATCATTTTAAATGGGCAACTCAAAATATCCAAAGAGATAAATAAATGCTTGGCTATGAAGGTTGTCAAACTAAAAGCCCATATTGTTGTCTCTACATTCCTTAACCTAGCATTGATAAAGGTTGAAGCTCTTGAATAGTTTCACATAAGATTAAAAGGGGTTGAGGGTGTGATGGAGATGGTAGTGTTCTATTAATCCTTGGTAGATGTCACTTAGCATAAAATTCAGAAGGCCTTGGATAATACCCTTCAGGAGAATGTATAATTGACTACAGAGAATCATCACATATGAAATATTGATGTGTAAAAATAGTAGATGGAAAATTTCATCCATTAGTAACAGGAGCAACAAACTAGAGTAAACATTGAGCTAAGGAGATTGGTAGTGGAAAATAGGAGCCTCTCCATGGAGAAGGTCCATGCTCTTTGCCAAAAAAACTATAATTGAATTAGCTACCTAGAAATCAGATGCTCTCAAATTTGAGACAGTTAAAAATCACTATAGAGATCAGGTTAGTCTACAGAAAGAAGCTAATGAAAAACACATCTAGTTGGTGAAGGTGAAAGTATATGAGATCCTCCAACAACTCCAATAAGAAAGAGAGATTTGGTAATATATTGTTGATGGGATAGATGCCTACAACAAAGTAGAGATCCACATGAAGGAGTTGTAGATTTAGGATATGAGAGAATACATGAAGCTTGCTAATATTAGATATGAAAATCTAGCTATTCTGACTAATAGGTTGGCATAATCTGAATTGGAGAAATAAGTGGCCAGCTTGTACTTGTTGTATGAGGTAGACTTCAAGAACCACAAGGACACCAAGTAGAAGCTTGCAGTCGCAAACAAAAAACTTTAGGTTCTCAAGGCTAAGATCTCTAATCAAAGATCAACTACCGAGAACCTAGACAAGAGGATGAATTACTACCAAAAGCTATAAAATGCACTCATAGCATATGATATTGAACGCAAGCAATTTTCTACCTAGTTTGTCAATGTGAAGGAGCTATTTCCAATAATGCCCTATGCATGGGATATCTCCATTCTAGACCACATTAGTGATTGCATGTGGACTATGAATGATCCCTTGAGCAAGGAGGAGAAGATGAAGGCATTTTTGGATGCCTTTTTCCTTCCACCAGAAGTGGTAGCTGTAGCAGGATAGCCACAGCTACCTCAACCATCATGTGCACCTGAAGTAGGAGAAGGTCCTTCGAAACCTTAGGAACCTCCACTACCTAGGACCATATGATCTTTTCAATCTTCTTCACATCGTTAGAGGATGTGTTGTCCAATTTTGTTTAATCATGTTCTGGTGTTCAATTTTGTGTCATGAACACCACAATTTTGTAATCAATGATGATCCATACACCTAGGAACTTAGTTTTGTTGTGTCATGTGTCAGTCAATAATCCCATACCTTTTCAATTTTGTAAAGAACTCAAGGATGAGTTTTCATTTATTCATGGGGGTATGATGAAGTGTCTTCAGTTAGCTATGTTGATGGGATGTCATTGATGTAGGGTTTTTCACGTTGACATGTACCCATCAATAGTGCATCCTAGTAGGTATATAAATATGAAACCCTAGCCATATTAATGGAAAGGGAGAATTTTAGTTGCCAGGGAAGCTCTTTCAGTTTGTTTCCATAAGAGATAAAATAATTTTCTCAGTGCTCATAGTAGGAACTAAGAAGTGTACCAATCTTTATTCAAGCACTATTGTAACTGAGCAACATAGTGTGTGGCAATAAAGACAAGCTTTTTTGATAAACCTTGTAGCACTTGGACTAGCTTAATGATTTATTTATGCATTTATTGTTTTTATTAATTAAGTGATTAATTAAACTAATATGATTAAGAATTTAAGTAATTAATTAATTAAGTTAAATGGACTAGCATACATAAGTACAACACTTCGAGCATATGTATAACACTTGGTAATCCCAGAAGTGTTGAATGCTTTGTCACCTAGTAGTGTTGTACATGTTTAGGAGGTGTATGAAAAGTGGGACCATATGCTTATGTTAGAATAGTTAGTTATTAAGTAGCAATTAAATTAGTTGAATTAGTTAATCCATTTATTCTCAATCTATTACCAACCTTTGGTAAACAAAATATAAAATAATAAAAGTCATGTGTCTTAATTACACTTATACAACTGATCCTCATAACTATAGTTGGGAAAACGATGATCATTCCATGATTAGATTCACCTTTTTGGATTCAATCCTATGTATGAAAACACTAGGAATCCATGGAGTTCGACTGAATCACATGTGAATGCCTTTGTGATTCATATGGTTGGGTGTAGGGGTACCTTGCCACTCATTAATATCCAAATACTTAAGCCTCAAAAATATTCTACCATACAACCTCAACATCCTAAAGTAGCTTGATTACGATTGACCTTGAAGCTAGAAACATCATGAAGGATTCCTTAGTTGAAATTCCCAAATAAATCATGATGATGAGGAGAAAACACATCAATCCAAGTTCCTCACTAGAACTTAAGCCTACTCAAAACATCATTAAACCCTTGAAAGGCAACATTAAATTCATCATTTGTCCATGATTACGTCTAACACTTACATGTTTTCTTACAGTATTATTTATCATTGTCAAGAGGTTGGAACGAATGACTGATGTTGATGACTCTAATGATCTACAACAAGCAAGTATGTATGCTATCTCTCTCTCTCTCTCTCTCTCCTTATTTAGCATAAAGAATGAACTACAAAGCTTTGTAAATCTAATGCACATTGCATAGGTCTCTCTATGTTGCATTGATAGTGACCTATGGTGGTTTGGATTGCTAGTTATCTCATATAGCCCTATGCATTACTTTGTAACAACATGTTTTCTTTATCTTATTTCTTATTCTCCTAGAGTTGTGCTTGTGGGATGAAGCCTAAACTCATCACAAAGGTATAGTTCATTGTAGTAGCAAGTTACCATGTCACCTTGATGTTCAAGATTTGGTTAACTTTCCCTACCATATTGAGAGTGCTTGTTTCACATCATTGTCATTAACCCTTATTGAGAGTAATTCAGTAGCCTAATTATAACCTTCCTTATTGAGAACACCAATGATGACTAATGTTTGACATTCATGCATTGTTGTCATGTGACATCTCCTTTTTCATGCACCACCATCAAGTTTTTTGAACGTAACACATCTCATTCAATGAAAAAACCAAACTAAGTTTGACCTTGGCAATGAAAAATAATGAAGGTTTTATCCATTAAAAAAAGAGGAGAAGAAAATTGCCAAGAATCCAAAAAGTTAATGAAGATCAAATGATAGATCAATGGCTCCAAACATACAAAGGAGGAATCCTAACAATCAAAGAAACCTTGGAGTGAAGTGTGGTTCCACAAAAACATTACCAAGTGAACAACACTTCGAAGCATGAAGTGCAAAGACCACATCAATAAGCCAAAGTATCATTGCCATAATCATAACCATGATGTCAACATGTGGAAATCATTATTAGCCCCTGTGACCACTCCCTCATGACCAAATATAGTCTTTAACCCCTAACATCTCATCATAATAAGCACTCTTCAACATGATTCAACAACAACAAAATCAAGCATGAAGAGGAAATATTGGTGATGAACTTGTAGTGGTTTTTTGTATTTTTGTCAATGTCTTTTAGGTTAATCCTCCAAACATCAACAAAGAGGGGCCAATGAAACACCACCAAGAAAATTCATGTTGTAACTTTTTGGTGTTGTATCCTTTACCATTACACTTGAGGCTAGAAATGTTTTATAAAATTGTGAGGTTTGTAGTCCATGAGCTACAAATCTCACATAATTGAACTTTTGGGGTTAAAAAATACCTCATAAGTTGTTGTAGCCTTAGTTCCCAAGTGGAAAAGATCATGCCATGTTTATATTTAGGCTTGAGAAGGCTGAAAATGCCTTGGAAACTATCAAATTTGGTGTTTTCATGGGTTTTATGTTGGCTATGGCCAAAGCTATGATGGAACCACCTACACCCAGCATTGAAATTATTGGGATTTTATTTTCCTAGCAAGGCCAGCATAGTTCCAGCAATGCCAATGTAGTTTTGCAAGGATAGTGTATTTTGGTGAAGCCAACATAGTTCTCAAAAGTCCATTTACTATTTATAGTATTTAGTGTAGTTTTGATGGCTTAGGTGCATCAAAACTTACTAGAAATAGAGAACTATGCTAGAAATGATGGCCTCTCACACCTAAAAATTACATCAATCTATCAGTAATCATGGTAGAAAATTTATTGCAACAAATTAAACACCAACAATCTATTGAAATCAAATTCCAACACTTTAAAAGGACTTTTTGAAAAATCAGCAATTGGCTAAGCATTAAAGAGTCTTAGTGCATTATCCAATAGTAAAAAGTTAAGAATTTACCCATAATTTTTCAATGAACAAAGTAGATCTACACCTAAGAACTAATGAAGAGTTTTGGGAGTGGAACTTTGGAGCACTTGGATCATAGAGCTAATTGTAATATGTGCTCTACTGGTTTCACCAGGATTGCAACCACTTCTCACATAACTCTTTATGCATTTTTAAGCATAAAAAACTTGTACTTGAACTTTTTTTCATCTGAAACTATTATTATTTTTAATAAAGTTTGTAGTTCATCTATTTTGTGCAAATTTATTTTTTCTGTTTCTCTTAGTTAGATCTACAATTTTTATTCAAGTCTTTTACACTGTTTTACAATTTCCAAGCTCCTAGGTAATCAAGAAGACCATTTAGGGTGCTTTGAATTCTCTCCTTGAATGCCCTTGAAATCCAAAATTAAATTATTTCACCTAGAATTTTTAGTTTTCTAGCACCAAATTTTTTAAGTGTTACAATTGCAATAATAAAAATTAATTTTTTGAAAATACCAATTTGTAAGGAAGAGGGGTAGCACTGCAACTATACTATGTAAACAATGATAAGAAAATTTAGTTTTGCATTGAAAACTAGTTTTGGTTACACACATTGGGATTTTATAAAAATATAAAATATTTTTTAATGTTTAAACTATGTTGACAAGAAAGGGAAAAAACAAATGAAGTATTGGTAAATGGGTTTTGATGAGAAATCAAGTAGAGGCCCTCATAGCACTAAAAACTATAACAATTGAAAAATTTGATGCTGGAGAACTAAAAATTTTAGTGTAGAATAATCTAGTCTTGGATACAATTGGCCTCAAAAAAGGATCCAGAGCACCTCAAATGGTCTTGTAGATCACTTGAATACTTAGGCTCTGTTAGTAGGGTGAAATTATGATGAAAATAAGTGAGAAAATTAGTAAATAAAAGATCCTACACTAAAGTACAATTATAGAACATAATGAACAAATGAACCAAAACATTGCAAAGGATTTGTATTAATACCAAGAAAATACAGGGTTAATAGAGTATAAAATATGAAACTGTAAAATTTTCATATATTTTTGAAAAGTGACAATGGAAATTTGGTTTATGGGTGGGTAGTGTGTGTCCTATAGTCCTACCAAATATGCCTAGTTCATTGGTGCACTTGTATGCTACAACAAGATTTTGGTGCTCCAATAATGTACTCTTGAAGATGGCTCTAGACTCTCGGATCCATCTCTCTCAAAAGTCTTAAGTTTGAAAGAGTTGCAAAAATACAAAAGTCTTTACAATGGAGATAATTTTGGTTTAAATAGGTTGTGGATGTTTTGATTTATTACTAGTTGATTCTACCATGACTGCTACCAACTTTTTGATAAATTCTACAATATTTTGGAAGTTGTTGGTGGCTAGAATCTACAATGTATGATGCACCAACATTTTTGATCTTTTGGGAATGAAATACCAAAGTATTTGGCACTTTCACCATACAAAAGTGTAGTGTATTAACGATCAATGTATTTGACTTTTCTTGCCAACAGTTGATGGCATATTTCGGCTATTTTCATGGTCCAAACTCCAACGTATATGCCATCAATGTTTTTGAATTTTGTTGCCAAAATTTAGCAATGTATTCACATTTTAGGCTTCATAAGTTGGCTGAAATGGATTCTAGCATTATGGGCTATAAATTCCATCTCTACACATGAAGAAATATCCCCAAATTTTACAAGAATAAGGCCATAGGGTAGGATTTTTGATGGAAAAATAAGCAATTATTTCTACCTTTAAATTCCCATCAAATTACAATGCAAATTATTGGATTTTAGGCTTTTTTTTTGTCATATGAAATTTTTTGGGGGGTGTTTCAAATCCATCCTATATTTTCCACATGCTAAAAATCCAAGTCCCACACACTATGGAAACATATGGGACAGTGTGCAAAGCCTATACTTATAATTTTCAAGTTTAAAATTACTCACATGCTGCTTGGTGGATTCTACAAGGCTTATAACAAAGCATCAAAAATCCCATACATTGTAGGTGGAAAATCAACCAAGAAATTGATCTTCACACACTTTCAAAACTAATTTCTTGCTTCATACAATAGGAAATCCAGTTGCACATACTATGGTAGCTTGTGAAGCATTGTGTGGAAGATTAGAAAGTTACAATCTTAGCCAAACTCATCCATACACTATCTAGAATGGTTAAACAAGCCCTAAACCTCTCCTCTAGAGCTGATATGTAGTCACAGCAAGTCAAAAAAGCAAAAACTTAGTTAAAATTACTCAGGAGCTATAGATCCAAGTCCCACATGTTGTGGATGTAGTTAAAGAAGCTCACACATTACCTATAGAGGCCCTACATGTTGTGGACATGTTACATAGTGCTCACACATTGAGGATTTAGGTCCCACACATTGTGAATATGCTACATAGTGCTTACATGCTAGGAAATTAAGTCCCACATGTTGGAAATACTAATTTTTAGCTTTTTAAACTATTTTCAACATAAAACCCTATTATTTTGGCCTTTTATAGAATGTTTTTTAGATCTATGCCTATTTTGACCATACAAGAGTCTAAATAACAAATCATTATCATTTAATATTATTTTCCACCCTATTCAAAGTCATTTAGCCTTGTTTGATCTTATTTTGATGTGATTTGGTATCATTTAATATGATTTGGTGTCATTCAATACCATTTCACATTATTTTAGCATCATTTGGTATCATTTGACATCATTTTGATATCATTTGATGTCATTTGATACCCTTTCACATGATTTTGACATCATTTCATGCCATTTGATCTCTTTTTATATCATTTGGTGTCATTCAATACCATTTCACATTATTTTAACATCATTTGGTATCATTCAACATCATTTTGATATCATTTGATGTCATTTGACACCATTTCACATGATTTTGACATCATTTGATGCCATTTGATATCATTTTATATCATTTGATAACTTTTTTGTATCATTTGGTGTCATTCAACATCATTCAACACCATTTGACATTATCTTGCATCATTTCAACAATATTTGATCTCATTTAGTCTCATTTTACCATCATTTGACATCATATAGGCCTCATTCAACCTTGTTTGACATCATTCTACATCATTTGATTTTTTTCTACCTTATTTCACCTAAATATACCTTCTTTATCCTTATTTTATCTTATTATGAACTTCCTATATCTTATTTTGCTTTGTTTTGATCAAGTTTTGCTTAATTATTGATGAGTTTCATGGTTTGGCCATGTCAATGGAATGTCATTGATGCAACCCCATTGATGAGATCTCATCAACATGATCCCATTGATGTAGGGTTTGACCCATTGACATTTACTTGTCGATGGGGCACCCTATTTTGCTAATAAATGTGCACCTACCCATCGCATTTATGACATCTCTTTCATAGTTGTAACGAAGTTCTTGTAGTTTTTTCCTTTCAAAAGTTAGAATATTTTCTAATTGGATGTAGCAGGAGTTAAAGAGTGTATGAATCTTTATTCGAGTACTATTGTACCTAAGAACTTCAGTGTGTGCAGTAATAATGATGAGCTTTCTGGTCAAACCTTACAACACTTGGACTAGATTAATTATTTCCTTTATGCATTTAATATTTTAGCAATTTACTTTAATGTTTTGAGTAATTAATTAATTAATAGTGATTAAATAGTATACATAAGTACGACCACTTCAAGCATACATTTAACGCTTAGTAATCCCAGTAATGCTTAACTTTGGGAACCTAGTAGTGCTATACATGTTTAGGATGTGTACAACAAGTGGAAACAAATTCTTATGTTAGGATTAGTTAAATATTAGCTAGCTATTAGATTAATTTAACAATTAAATACTTTATTCTTTATTCTTTATTCTTAGGCGACTTAGAACATAAAAGAAAAAATGATAAAAATCACATACCTTAGTTACACTTAACCATATCCTTGAACTTCACAAGTGGAACTAGGAAGACAACAATTGCAATGGTTAGTTTCAGCTCCTAGACCTAGTGTATGAACAAATCTAAAGTCTTTGGAATTCAACCCGATCATTTTTGAATGTTAGTGATTCGTATGGTTAGGCATAGGGTATACTCACTGCTCATCATTGGCACCATTTTTGGGGATTTTAGTTAGTTTCATGTGCTTCTAGGACTTAGTGAAAATTATTTAGCATCACTGGATCAAACCTCAAAGTCGCAATCATTCTAACTAATAATAATTATAACAAAGCATACTATTAATTTTCTTCTAATTCAAGATGTCTTCTTCTCATAGGGATAATTCTCTGCCTAAATTTGAGCACGCATCCAATCAAAGAAATGAATGACCAAATTAGCCAATGCCCCAACAATGTTGTGTGGTATGTACTCATCCCAATGAGTATGTGCCTAATTTCACCTTTGTCCTATGTTAGTATGACCAGATGTGATGGAGACACATGGAGGGAAACATTGTGTTGCTACCTGATTGATATGTTTTTGTGATGCTCCAACAAACTCTTATGAGGTTGGGTGTCCAATGGCTTCATGCGGAATACATTTTGTAAGATCACGACTCTAGGGATTACCATCCAATGAAGCACAACATAAAATCTATTAGCAATAGAAGAAATGCTATGAAGTTGCAAAGGAAAAATGGTTCAATAACCCCTTGTTCCTACTAGGCCAAAAAGATAGTAAGGATTCCTTCTCTGGGGATTCTCATTTCACTTAGTATTCTCCCCTTGGTTTTGATGAAGGTGGCTTGAACGAAAATTATAAATCCACTATAAACAATCCTAGTTTAGGTAAGAATGGATCTTGTGATCATGGGGGATCCAAAGACATGAGTCATGCTAGGGATAAGGATAGGCATCATGATCATGATCATGGCTATGATCACTAAAAAGGGGGTGGTATGCACCATGGTGCTAGTCCTCCTTCCTCTTCATCTTCGTCATCATCTTCTTCCTCCTTTAGCTCCAACCAAAGCTATAGAGGATGTGACCATGATGGAGGTTATCAACAAGATAGAGATGATCATGATTGTAGAGCCCACTAGAATGATTAATATCAGGGGCATGGACATTCTAAGAAGGCTCACCATCATAAGAAAAGGAAAATTAGAGGGCATCATAGGCACATTGGCCATCACAAGGACCATGACTATGATGAGCCTTTGCTTGCTACTTGAAACATGCTGAATATCATAGAGGTAGTCAAAATTCGAACAAGGCATGTGAAAGATAGCCAAATATAGCAGTTGGATATGAACAACATTACCAAGTTTGAAGGGGGATACAATTTAGATCCACTAAATCATCTACAAGCCTTTTACGATGCTTGTGACTTGTAAAACATAGAAAATAAATAAATAAAAAGTTAAGTTGTTCCCTAGGACACTCATAAAAGAAGCAAAAAGTTGGTACTACTCCTTATAGCTAGAATCAATAAGTAGATGGAGTATGATGCTTGAGCTGTTCAATGATAAATATTAGATGTACTCTAGAGTGTCCAACTTGATAAAGCAGATCCAAGGTTGGTGAAGGAAAATACATGAAACCCTGGATGTAGCCATGAGCAAGTATTATTTCCTTTTGCATAAATGTCCTGGCCATGGTTATTCTCAAAAGGAGAAACTTCCCCATATCATAGATGAACTCCAATTAGAAATGAAAAGAACTCTTAGGGCTTATGCCTAAGGGAGACCATCAAAACTTAGAGTCCATTGTATTCAAAGGCTCATTGAGTAGGTTGATAAAGAAGAAGGAGAGCTAAGAAAAAGAGAAAGTGTGAAGGAGTATAACAAAGACCCTTCCATCAAAAAAAGGGAAGTTCAGTTTGTCGAAAATGAGGAGAAGACATCACTTGATAAAGTGGTATAGAAAAAAACCTTATTGATCCAAAATATTTTCTCCAAAATTTTGGCTAAGGTAGATAAAATGTGAAATCTTTAGATGAAAATTACAAACTACTCTAAAAATAGTAGAGGCATCCAAAGAGTAGAGTAGTGATCATGATCCTAGGAGAAGGAAGTTGAACATGCACACCAAATGGGTAAGGGCAAGGTTGCTATAGTAGAGGAGGTTGTAGAGTTTGAATCAGATGATGATGATGGGAATGACATCTACCAATATGAACATCCTTAGGGATGTTGTCCTATTATGTCACACTTGCAGAAATTTGGGGTGTATGCTCTAAATCCTAGATTGGCAAGAAGGTAAGCACTTACAAGGTTTCCTTATCCTCAGGAAAACCCATGGTAGTTCCACCAACAAAAATCCTATTATGCAAGTGGAGCTCCACCACAACCATTTGAGCACTATCATTAGTGGCCACATCCATAGTTGTGGGGGATGCCACCATCAAGGTATTAGTACCCTTATAGATAGCTTGATCCATATGGGTACTATGTTCAACAACACATGTCTTCGCATGAATCTTCTAGTTACACTTCTTTTCAGCATCATTACTACCCTCCTAAGTACTATAGAGCTCATTCTCCATCTCCCAGAGGGAAATCCCCATATCCTTATCATCCTCTTCATCCTTCTATGCATGTTCCTTCATCCTCAACCCAATTACCACCTACTCCATTCATGCAGGATGAGATTCTAGCCTAGCTACAGCAACATAATGCTACCAAGGCTATTAACTTACGGTCAACTCCTTAGTTGAGTGGTTCAGAACCTAGACCCTAAAAAAGACCACTCTTCCAAACCAATATTCCTACAAAGCTCTCATAGAATCTTGCAGTTGATAACCTTACTTCTTCCTCATCCTTTACATCTAATCCATTTGAGTCCCCTTCAAACCAAATACCTCCTAAAGTGCATACCATCATGTTAACCCATGCAGTAACTAATTGGATAAAGGCTAACCACCTTCCAAGGAAAAGATATGATCCTAAGAGTCCCTTAATCTATTTGCAAATTGTTAGAAATGAGCCTTGTAAAGCTCTTATTGATTCATGTTCTAGTGTTAATTTGATTTCTCATGAGATGTGCAAAGGTTGGAACTTGCCTTTACTCAAGAAGAGTAACATCCATCTTGCGTTGGTAGATTAGTCCATCATTGTTTGCTTGGGACTGGTGGAGGACATTGTAACTATCGTATGTGGGTGTTACTATCTTGCTAACTTTCTAGTGATCCTTGTGGATAACTATAAGGGGAAAGGGATTAGCTAAGTACCATTGATGCATGGTTGGAAATCAAAGATTAAGAAGAAGAGAGTTTCATGCATCACGTATAGTGATATAGGGTACAATTGAATGTAGAAACAATGGATCATAAAAGGTACATCAATCAAAGTATGTAGATAGTATGCAGATGAATTAGAAATCCAAAGATACTTGTACATAGCAACCACAAAACAAGATGGCACCTAGTGGCTAATAGCTGATTCTAAAAGTAGCACACTTTTGCATGGAACCAACTAAGAGCTAGATAAGTGCCCATGTTGAAGGCATGAATGAACTAGAGAAATTTCATCACTAACTCTCTAATGATGAACCTAATGATATTTAGTAGGGAGAGTTGAAAATCCCTAAAAATTTTCAACATGATCCCATAGAGTTGAAAACTCTACATGCTAACATGGAGTATGCGTTTTTGAACAATGACAAGCTAGTAATAATTAATGTCAACCTTACTCCTAAATAGAAAGAGATGCTATTGAAGGTGGTTAACAAATGGCCAACAACTTCTGCTTGGTCATATCCTAAACTCACTAGGATTTATCCTTGGATATGCTAGCATTGCATCTATAATGATGCTTCCATCAAGCCAAAGAAACAACCGCAATGTTGGTTAAACTCCAAGTTGAAGTAGATCGTCAAGGAGGAGATTGAGCAACTCATCAACGTGGGGTTTATCTATCCAGTTGTAGACAGCAAGTGGGTTAGTCCACTTGTGATCATGCAAAAGAAAGATGGCAAGTGAAGGGTCTATATTTATTTTAGGCTGTTGAATATGGTAACCTACACATATCATTTTCCATTGGCATTTATGGATCAAGTGTAGGAAACCATATTTAGGAATTTTCTATTACAGCTTTTTGGATGGTTATAGTGGCTATAACCAAATTCATATCGCACCAGAGAATCAAGAAAAAACTACATTCACAAGTCCCCAGGAAACTTTTGCATATAGAAAGATTCCTTTTGGTCTATGAATTACCCCTACAACTCTTTAATGCTTGGTTATAAGCATTTTTCAATAGCAAATCAATAGCAAGATAAAAGTCTTTATGAATGACTACTCAACCTATGAGGCTACATTTGAGCAAGCCTTGGACTACCTTAAGCAAGTGCTTAAAAGATGTGTAGAGACTAATCTTCAGCTCCATTACAAAAGAGCCATCTAATGATCTAGGAGGGCATTGTGCTAGGGCATAAAATCTCACAAGCAAGGATTGAGGTGAACCCTAAAAAGATTAGGATCATCCAAGGAATAACATGCCAACTAGAAATTATTAAAGATGTTTGGTCATTCCTTGGGCACACTAGATACTACTAGCAATTCATAGAGAATTTCTATAAGATCACTAAACATTGGTGGAACTGACAAAGAAAGATGTTCTGTTTGTGTGGACCAAGGAATGTGAAAAGGCATTTTAGCAACTTAAAGAAAATCTTGTAGAAACTTTAATTCTACAAGCACCTAATTGATCTAGGTCATTCTACATAATGACAAATGCATCAAACTATGCCTTGGAAGTTGTGCTTACATATTTAGATGATTAGAAATGTCCATATTATATCTACTGCAAAAGCCAAAATGTTGTGGGTGCACAACTCAACTACACCATGGTGGAGAAAGAATTAATGGCAATGGTGTATGCCTTGAAGAAGTTTAAGCACTATCTGCATGGATACAAGGTTTTTGTGCACACAAACCATAGTGCAATTCACTTCTTGATGAACAAATTGATGATAAGCCCCTATCTCATATGGTGGCTTGTGATCTTGCAAGAATTCGATCTTACGATGGTAGATCAAGAGGGGATTGAGAATGTACTTGCTGATCACTTGTCTTAGTTATGATGGGATAACAAAAATAAGGAGAGCCCACTCTCTCATCAATTTCTTAATGAACTCCTCTTTGTTGATTCTATAAATGAACAAGTGCTTGCTAAACCTACATGGTATGATGGCATCCTTATTTATCTTCTTACTTAAGAGATGCCACAAGAGTTAGATCATAGGAAGAAACAACAATTTCTTCATTAGGCCAAATGCTTCAAGGAGATCAATAGACATCGTTACAAGGTGTGCATTGATGGCTTGGTCCGTTGGTATGTTCCTAATGCTAACCAACTTCATGTTCTTAAAGATGCTCATGAGGGTCCTTGTGAAAGCCACTATGTTAGGAGACACACAATCATTAAGATCCTAATGGTAGGGTATTATTGGCTAGCACTCTTTAGAGATGTCCACTAATTTATCTACTTTTGTGAATGCTACCAACATGATGATGGGATGACCACTTGAATGGAGGGTCCTCAATAATGGATCCAACCACTAGAACCCTTTAACATCTTGGGCAGTGACTTTATCGGCCCCATCACACTCATGTCAAATAGAAAGACATATATAATAGTTTTTGTTGACTATTATACAAAATGGGAAGAAGTAGTAGTTGTCACTGACTATACATCTTCTACTACTGCACATTTTGTACAAAAAAAGTTGTAAATAGGTTTGAAGTGCCATGTGCACTAATTTCTAATAATATTACTTATTTTATAGGTACTACCTTTTGAAATCTCATGAAATGCTTAGGGGTTGAACATAAATTAACAACACTTTAGCACCCCCAAGCCAATTATCAAGTTAGGGTAACAAATATGAAGATCACTAATATCTTAACTAGACTAATTAGCAAATATAGGAGAGATTGGAGCACCAAACTTAACAATACTCTCTAGGCATACCACTCAACATGGAAACTTCCTATAGGCTCCTCTCCCTATGAGCTAGTGTACAAGAAATTGTCAACTCTTCCTATTCAATTTGAGCTTTGTACACTTTCAACAACTTGTGACCTTGATCTTAACCTTAGCCTAGCATAGAAAGAAAGACTGGTCAACCTTAACATGCTATATGAGAATAGACTAGTAGCCCTATCTTGAAATGAAGTGTAGAATGTATTCAACAAAAAACACCATGACCTCAAAATAAACAAAGTAAAATTTCAACTTAGAGAGAAGGACCTTTTCTGGAACACCACACATGTCCCTCAAAAGACTAAGTCCTCAAAAGACTTAGTTCCAAACATTGTGGGAAGGACCTCATATCATTTATGAAACCTTTTCTTCTAGGGCCATGCTAATCTACAAACTTGAGAGCCCAAACAAAAAGCAATTGGTCAAATGCAACAACTTAACCCTTTCCATGAGCCTATGCAAGCCAATGCAAGCAACACCTCATCGGATGGATAGCCTTACCAAATTTTTTAGATTTCCTCCTTCTAACTCAATCATGGGGGAGAAGGTCATCCATGCTAATCATTAAATTGGCTCTTTATTTATTACACTTTTCTATTTTACAATTGTTTTTTACACTTTGTTGCTTTTACACTTTTTGTTTTACACTTTCTTTGTTTTACACCTTTTTGATTTACACTTTTCTTTTTTTTCTCATTTTTTATTTTACAACATCATTAGTACATTTTATCTTTCTTGAATATATTACAATTTCTTCTATATTTTACTTTATTTTTATGTATTTTCTTATTTTTTTCTAATAAATTGCTTTGTTGCCAATAGGACATAGTGATGTTGCAGCTATTTTCTAATGGTGGTTTGTACTTAATGTTTTTGATTACTAATATCTAGGTTCTATTTTTGAATTTTAATATTGATAATTAAGATAAAATTTCTTTTTCATGGAACAAGAAGTGAGTCCACATCATCCATCCATCTACAACAATCTATGGTGTTTCTAATTTTGGAAATATGAGGTCTCTTTCATTAATGAAACCTTAATGGACTTGTGACCTTGGTAGTTTTCAAACTTGAGAAAGATTAAATGGATTTCTAAGGGTGTGACTTCAAGAGGACTCGTTGGTCTTTGTACTTTTCTACTTACTTGAGTTTATGAGTGTTTTTCATGGATTTCTTACTATTTCATGTCAACCAATAATAGGAAGTTAATAAGTCTCTACATGGTGTGATTCCCATCCAAAAATCCTTTATGAAATTATGAGAATTCAAAGCACACACCTTAGAAAAACTAACAAGCTACAAGCATTGGTTATGGGACTAGAAAGACATGTTACCCATGCCTAAGGGTCCTCTCTAACTAAGGCCCTTTCTTACTTCCTACTTCTATTTTCTTCTCTAATAAGGAATGGTGGTTAATCTATGAAAGAATTCTTATGTCTCGAGGGGCTGGTCTAGTCTTAGAGTGTTGATGTAAATTCACTAAAAGTGGTTGGTTTTGGTCGGGACTACAGATTGACTTTATTAGGTCATTTAACCATAAAATCCATAAGGGATTTCATGTGACCGTTATTCAAAACACCATTCCACTCTTCTCTCCCATCCACCAATGCTTTCCATAATTCACCTCACTATCGATTTCCATGTCTTGTTCAATGTTTTGGTTTGATATGTTAAAATTCTTAGGTAGATTCTTTTGGACTTGGTCCTTAAGTTTCTAAAACGATTAATCAACTATGGGGTCCATGGATTCCTTGTTTTGAGAATATGCAAGGGCAACAAGGGCATGAGTCTGTTATGGAGAGGACTCACTTGCATATCTCTTATTTGGGCTTGTTAGGTACCTTATCCTTAGGAATTTTGGTAGTCAAATCATTCTTGCATCCCATTAGTTGCATCCAACTATGCACTCCTTAAGACATTTCTCCATTACAATTTCATTCCCCCATAAAATTCTCAAATTTTATGAATTTCCAAGCCCTCTTTTAGTATTTCATCATGTTCATGGCTTTTTTGGCTCTCTGTAGATCCCAATTTTATGTTAAAACTCCTTGTATTTTTCAAAATATTTAATGTGAAAAAGTTTCTAGAATAGCTCCGTCGAAGGGACCCATATACACATCCCACCTATAGATGAGACCCTATTGATTGAATCCCATTAACATAAGGTGAAAATTCTATATATATGTGGTGAAACTTTGAAAAGTTTTCACATTTACAATCAAATGGGGACGAGGGGAGGGGGGTGGTGGGAAGCGGAGGAAGTTTTTCAACTTTTCAAAGCCTAAAACCTTATAAAAGCCATATCTTCCTAATCATTTATTCAATCCACTCTATTCTTCAATCCTATAGCTACCATAGGTAAGCTCTTTGTTATGGGGGCCATAAATTTTAAGTTTTTGATAATTTTTTTTTTGAAATTTTTCTAACTCCCACAAAGGTCTAACTAAGAAACCAAGATTGAAACAGCAACTTATGAAAGTTAAACCCTTCCAACAAGCTCCCATGACATTAAAAATCAAATAACATAAAAATAATCAATCCACCATGGTCATAACTTAGTCTAAGTGTAACTATCCAACAAAAGAAGGTACTTAAATATTATAAGTTACACATTTTATGCTAATCCTGGGTTATGTTGTGACCATAGATGGCACCTAAAGGAAATCATGTGTAGGAAGGAGAATCATCCCAACCAAGGGACAAATGGCCATGAATCATAAGGGGCCAAGAATAGCCCCATGATAAAGAGAAAATCCATGCAATAGGACCTCTTCGGGAGGATCTTGAAGTCGAATCTATTTAAAAGATTCCTAAAGAAGTGACTACAATAGAACAATCTCACCAAGATGAGGCACCAGAGCCTAGACCAAACCTTGAGGTCATCTTGACAAAGGCCTATCTCAAGAAATTCATGAACAAGGGGGTTTAGAAACCCATGCTTCAAGAGTTAAACTTTGGATCTTTCTTGGAGTTTGCACCTCCAAAGTTAAAGCTTAACTATAGAACTCTCCCATGTGGCCCAAAATTACATTTAGCAAGGATTGGTACATGGGAGAGACATGCTTGTTCTAGAATAATTGAAAGGCCAGTTCAACAGTCAATATCAAGGACATTTCAATATCCTACTCAATGAAAGTGATTGTCAAGGCCCTTGGGTTGCCAAAAAAATAGGCCAAATCTTGCAAATCCCAATGTAGGTAGATCCTAGCATCAAGAAAGAATGGATGCAGCAGTGTTATGGAGTGAACCATAAAGATTTTAGTGCGCTAACCATGGTGGAACATACATATTTCAAGATTGTGGTATTTCACCTCAATCCAATAGCGAGGCCAAGCAAAATCACATCCTTCTTCGCCTATGTGTGTGCTATTCTAAGTGGTAAATCTTCTGTTAACCTTCCACAACTAATCTATATTGAGATAGAGAATTTCTTTAAAGAAAATGAAAATGGAAGGAAGACACATCCTTTTCCATGCCTTATCAAAAAGTTATGCAAGAGGGGAGGCATAACCCACTACACGAATGATGTCATCTGATGCACTCCAATCACCTTTTGGGAAAAAATGATAAGGACAAGGTTCTTGTCAAAGTCATTCAAGAAGAGAAGTAGCAACAACCACCTCCACCACTCACTCATGAGTTAATGCCAAAAGCCTGCATTTATATTGAACACATGCATGAACTCCAAGATCAACTCTTGCAGTAGCATGAGCAATAAGTAGGAATGAGTGAGGTGGTCCATCTATGTATCTTCTAACAATGAGCCACCTTAATGAAGTGGCCTAAATAATAATTCAAATGAAAGGTGGTGGGTAAATTTTCTCAACCCAATGAATGCAACTATTGCAAGGTAAAATCCTAGTGTTGGAGAGGTAATGGAATCTCTCTCACAATAGTAGAAATTCCTAGAAATCTCTAGAAACACCACTACCTCTTTGGTATGTTTGTAGGAGGATGAGGAGGCAACTATCTTGGTGGTGTAGCACCATGGACATGAGACAATGGCGGAGATAGTTGCTGATACAATTACAAAGCACTTACTGCACCTGCGATGTCTATACCAAATGTTTTTGCATTGAGAGATGTGCGGATATTTGTATGAACTCTTAGCTACAAATTGAGTGTAGCCTGGCATGAGGAATTGCTAGATCAATTCTAGATGTCTTCGATATTCTAGATACCATCATTGCAACCTAGTTAAAGCTATTGGAAGCAAGGGGAAAATGCATCATAATGGAAGAACAACTAAACATAGCTAGAGCACAAAACCAACACTTGGTTGTGGAGGTTGCTGAATTAAGAGTCCACTTCACTGATCCCACATTTTCAACCCAGCACTAACACAAGATGAAACTTTCACATAGCTTTAGGACAAGCTCAAAGGTTGAGGATGCAAAGTAGATGACAATCTTTGACCATTCCTTGAACAATGCCATAATGCACAACATCTAGAAGGACTTGGCCTCGACACACCAGGAGAATGAGACTCTAGTCACAAAGAATCACTGCCTATGGAATGTTGATGCATAGAGGTAGTAGATGGTAGATTTTATCCATGAATAGTAGGAGCATCTAGCTAGGGTAAATAATGAATTGAGAAGATTTGTAGCAAAAAATAAGAACCTCTTCATGGAGGAATTCTAAGCCTTTCACTAAAAATTTACAATCAATATTGTTTCTTGGAAGAATAAGGCCCTGAAGTTCAAGAGAGCAAACAATAACAACAAGAATTGGGTGGGGATTACAAAAAGAAATTAATGAAAAAAATAAAATTAGTAAAGGGAAAAGTAAATGAGGCCCTCCAGTAGGTCCAACAAGAAGGCAACATGTGGTAGCCTATCTTTGATGGGCTAAACATGTACAACAAGGCTGACTAAATACATGAAGCTTGCTAATCTCCACTATGTAAACTTGGCGATGCTAACTATTGGAAGGTCATACTTAGAATTGAAGAAATAAGTGGCTAGCTTGTACTTGTTGTACAAGAAAAAGTTCAAGCACCATAAATAAACCAAGCAAAAGCTTGAGATTGTAAACATGGAACTTCAGGTTCTTAACATGAGGTTCATTGATCAATGATCAACCACTGAGAACCTGGCCAAAAGGATGAATGATTACCAAGAGCTGTAGAATGCACTTAGAGTGTTTGACATCAAATGCAAATAGTTTTCTACTTAGTTCATGAATGTGAAGAAGCTATTCTTTGCAATGCTCTGTCTATGGGATATTCCCATTCTGGCCCACATTGATCATGCAACGTGGATTGTGAATGATCCTTGAAGTAAGGAGGAGAAAATAAAAGCACTCTTTGATACCTTTTTTCTTCCATTAGAAGTTGTAACTACCATAGGATAACCACAACTACCTCAACCACCACATGCACCCAATGTAGGAGAAGGTCCTTCAAAGCCTTAGGAGCCTCCACCACCTGGGATTATTTGATCATCTTCATAGTCTTTGCATCATAAAAGGAATTGTACTTGTCACTTTTATGCTAGTGTTCACTTTTGTTGTCATGAACACCAAAAATTTTGTAATGATTGTAAACCAGACACTAGGAAACTTAGTTTTTGTTATGTTATTTGTGTGTTTTGTTTTGTCAGTTAATAATTCCATACCTTTCCAATTTTGTAAAGAACTTGAGGATAGGTTTTCATTCAGTCATGGGGGTATGATGAGCTGTGTGATTTGGCTACATCAACGAGATGTCATCAATGCAACCCCATCAATGGGATCTTGTTGACATGATCTCATTGATGCAAGGTTTGACTCGTTGATGTGTACCCATCAATAGGGCATCCTATTTTGCCTATAAATGTATGCATACCATGACATCTCTTTCATAGTTGTAATGAAGTTCTTGTAGTTTTTCCTCTTAGAAGTTAGAATATTTTCTAAGTACCCACAATAGGAGTTAAAGAGTGTATAGATCTTTATTCAAGCATTGTTGTACCTGAGTACTTCAGTTTATGTGGCAATAAAAATAAGCTTTCTAATCAAACCTTGCAGAACTTGGACTAGATTAATTATTTTTGTTATGAATTTAATAGTCTAGAAATTTCTTTTAATGTTTTAAGTAATTAATTAATAATGATTAAATAGTAGACATAAGTACGACGACTTTGAACATACGTCTACNTGATTAAATAGTAGACATAAGTACGACGACTTTGAACATACGTCTAACACTTGGTAATCCCAGTAACGCTTAATGCTTAGGAACCCAATAGCATTATACGTGTTTAGGATGTGTACAACAAGTGAGAACAAATGATTGTTTTTAGGATTAGTTAAATATTAGCTAGTTGTTAGATTAATTTAGTAATTAAATACTTTATTCTTAGGTGACATAGAACATAAAAGAAAAAATGATAAAAATCACATATCTCAGTCACACTTAACCATACCCTTGAACCTCACAAGTGGAAATGGAGAAAAAATGATTGCAATTATTAGTTTCATCTTCTAGAACTAGTGTATGAAGAAATCTAAAGTATTTGGAATTCAACTAAATCACTTGTGAATGCTAGTGATTTGTATGGTTAGACAAAAGGGAATACTCGATGCTCATCAATTGTGCTCTATTATTAATATATTTTTCATTATTTTATTAGTTTATAATAGTTATATCATGCAAATGCTACTTGATATGCTTATGTTAACATGCAAGATTAAGCTAGGAAGATGAGGAAGTAATTTGACTAGCCTTTGAGCTTAAGTAGACCTTTCTATTGATGTTGTTCAACCAAGTTAGTCTTGAATGCCTAAACCTAGAGCTTATAAGCCTTTTTACTATATAGCCTTAATGTCTTAGAAAGGCCTAATTTCTCTTGACCTCAAGGCCAGAAACATCATAGAAGATTCCTTAGTTAAATTCCCCATTTCAAACCACAATGGTGAAGAGAATGCCTTGAAACTAAGTTCCTCACTAGAACATTAGTTTGCTAAAGATATAATTAAACCATTGTGAATAAACATTAAAGCCTTCATGTGATCTTAATTACATCTAACATTGACATGTTTACTTTTAGTGTTATTGACCTTTGTTAACTAGCTTGGATGAATGATTGACATTGACAACTCTAGTGACCTATAATAGGTAAGCTTGCATGACCTTCTCTCTTTGGCATCTTAAAGCATTGCAAACATTGTTTAAAAATGAATAGCAAGATGCAAAGTCCTTATGTTCTACTGGTTGTATTTCATGATTTCCTATATTTGCTTGTTATCTCATGTTTCCTCATGCAACCTCTTGTAATGGCATGTATTCTTTGACTTATTTGATTGGCCTCTTGGAGTTGTGCTTGTAGGATGAGCTAAAGTCATCATAGATGTGTGACTTATCATAGGATAAGTCACCATGTGATCTTGATACATGAGACTTTGTTAGCTTGTTTGATTTTTCCAATAGTCCTTAGCCTATATCATCTCCATTATTCCTTCTAAGACATAACATCATAGCCAAAATTTAGCCTTTCTTACCTTGTTAACAATGAAAACCAATGTTCAACAATCATACATCATGGACATGCGACATTCTTGATATGCTCAATCATCAAGTTTTCTAAATGTAATACATTTCATTCATTAAGAAAGTGAAACAAATTTTGGCCTTAGCAAAGAAGCCTAATGAAGGTTTTACTCCTAAAAAAAGGGAGAAAATGCCAAGAAAGCCAAGAGGCCAATGAGCCTGAAGTTAATCAAATCAACATCTCTTAGAAAGAAAGAGAGAGTTAGGTGGCCAATGAAGCCCAAGAACATAGTGCTTGTTCTTGTAAACATCATTGAGTAATTAGTAGTTCATGCATGTAGCAAGAAGATCTTTGCAATCAACAAATATGTCATCACCATGCCATAACCATGCTATCAACAAATTTGGATATCTTTGTTAGCTTATGTGACCATTTGAAGAGCCAATGTAGACATTGTCATACTCTAAATTCTTGATATCCTATTTCAACCTTATTTTATCATCATGATCACTCATTGTCATGATTTGATAGCTACAAAATCAAATGTGGATAAGGAGAATTAGTGATCAATCAATGATAGTGTTTCACATTCTTTGTTGATGTTTTTAGGGTCAATCCTTAAAACATCAACACAAAGGAATCAATGAAACATCTTAAGAAAATTCATATGATAAACCACAGGCCTGGTAGAAAAAAATATACATTGTAATTTAGGAAGAAGTCAAGAGCTAAAAAATTTCCTTGTTTTCCCATAAAAAACCCTATCCTATGGCCTTGTTTTGGTAGAGTTATAGGTTACTTTTAAACTATAAAAATGAAATTTATAGTCCACATGATATGAATTTTATCTATGCCAATGTGTGATGGCCAAAATGCCAAATACAATGGCAATTTATAGTACAAAAGTCAAAAACACAAGTGGCACATACATTAGAATTTGGGCCATGAAAATAGCCCAAATACACTACCAAAACATGATAAAAAAAGTCAAAAACACTTTTGATTCATAAACTAAACTTTTTGCTAATGAAAATGGCCCATAAAATGATTTAATGCTCTAGAAAGTGTATGGAAATGTAATGGAAGGCAACATAGAAAATTTGAAGCCTATTTAAGCTAGATTGAAGGTTATTTTTTGGATCTTTCAGTACATTTTTGGCAAAGAGATCACTTGGTAGTAATAGAAACCTTTTTTGCAATGGAGAAAAAATTATTATAGCCTTTTCACATCCTTTTTCAATGTAGATCACTGGAGTAGTAAACCCTATAGAAACATTTGCTATAGTGAAAATCGATTAGGACACTAGTGCAAATCCAGTGCAAAACACACCCTATCATTTGCACTAAATTTCAAGGATCTTGTTGCATTCTTAGGTTTTTAAAGCTTACTGATTCATATTTTCTAAAATTTTTTGTTTCTAACACTTTTACACCATTTAATATAAATTTTTTAGTGGATGTTTTGGCCAAATTATTTTTCATAGTTTCCTTCTCTATGTTTCAGTTCAACATTGAAATCATTGTTTACATGTTTCCTCATATTTTTATTAACACATCTGGTAATAGACTTTTTAAGTCCTTAATCAATCAAAAAGACTATTTAAGGTGCTCCAAATCCTTTCGAGGCCCATGGATCTTGGAGTTAAATCTATTTCATACTGAGATTTTTGGTTTTCCATTCCTAAATTTTTTAGCCACTACAAGATGTTACTTTGATAATATATATACGACATCCTTTTCAATGATACAATGAAAGGGATTTAGCCATGTTCCACTTCTATGGCATAACATCAACCTCATAGCAATATGGATAACATTCTCTTTCCTCTCCTTGCTCTTTTACTCTCTATTTTTGCATACTATCATTTCTAGTCACATGTACTATGTTTCTCTTTTCTTTCTCTTATCCCCTCTCCTTATCTATTTCTATTTCTCTGTATGTTTATCATCAGTAAGGTTGAACATGTGTCTCTTCTCCAATGTAGTGAGGGAGTTTTAAGTATAAAGTGATGTAAGTAATGTCAAATTTGCATATGAGGTAAAAGATATATTAGCTTTAGGGATCTAGGCATGTCCAAATTTTATGACATAGCACCCCACCATTGGTGATTTGATAATGTTCCAAATATGCTTTTTTCTACTTTTATTACTTTCACTTATTCCTTTCCATTATTTCCCTTTCTTTCTTTATTTCTTTTTTTTTTCATTCTCTACATTAGTGACATCAAACAAATGTCTTTGCTTTACTTCAATGAGGATATGATTGAGAAAATTAAGTAGGCCATGGGATGCTATATTTTCATTTTATATGTGCAATTTTGGGGATCTAGTCATGCCCCACTTTTGTAGTGTAGCACTCCACCATAGGTGTATCGACAATTTCCCAAGCTTTCTTTCCTCTCCCCTCCTTTATTAACTCCTCCTAAAGGCACCTTGCTTATGTCTTTTCTTGATGTATTCTCCATCTTTTTAGTAGTATCCATCAAAGGGGGTAATTATTGTATCCATTTTAGATTTTTCTACATAATTCAAAGTTTTGAATACATTTTATGGCTTCTCAAATCAAAGTCATCTTTAGCACCCTAGATTTGATATCCAATATTATTTGTAATGTAGTTTCTAGTCTGTATCTTTAACTCTTCCCAGAAGTGACATAACACATCATCTATAGCATCACCTTTTGGTTCTTCTTCCATGACCTATGGTTTTGGCATTTAGCATCAACTCCTACATCAATCCTGACTTAGTTTTCTTCAACAAATTAGCTCTTTAGCATAGAAAATTAGCTAGCTCTTTAATGTTTAATGTTAATCTCACTTGATGAGTAGTGAGGTACACCTACACTCAACCATACGAATAAGAGTGTTTCATGCATGATCTGGTCGAATTCCAAGGACCAAGTGCCTATGCTTCCTCATGGAACAATGATGGGTTGGTTGATCATTAACTTACTTGTATGTCACGATTGTATGGTTAAGTAAGCTTGAGGCATATGATTTTTATATATTTTATGTTTTTATGTCCTGTGTTAATAGGGAAAGAGAGATATAACTAGGTGACTAATTTAACTTAACTACTTATTAACTAAGTTCTAACTAATCCTAACACTAGCATCTGTTCCTAGTTACCATACACATCTTGAACTAGTGCAACATTGTTGGGATTGCCAAATGCTAATCGTTACTAGGTTACCAAGTATTACATGCATGCTCAAAGTGGTTGTGCTTGTGTTATTTAATAATTTCCTCAATTGATTAAAATGAATTGCTATGCTAATAACATAAATGTAAAGTGCATAAAATAAAATAAATGCATAAGAAAATAAAATAAAAGAAATGCATAAGAAACCAAATCTCAAGTGCTACAAGGATGAATCAAAGATCTCATCTTTATTTTCATATACAAGGTGTGCTCATGTACACAATGCTCGAATAAAGATCGATCCATACTTAGACCTGCTAATGTAGGCACTTGCAAAATACTCTAACTTTCAAACAGACTACAAGAGTTTCACTAATTTTTTGCTAAAAGACTTCTACCCAATTGTGCACCTAGGCACTATATTTATAGGCTTGGGAGAATCTACTCTAATAGTTGGAGTAAGTGCTCTAATAATTAGAATAGCTGTTAAAGTAACTGCTAGAGTAACCACTCTAATAATTAGAATAACTACTAGAGTAACCAATAGAGTAAACACTCTAATAATTAGAGTAACTACTCTCATCATACCCCCACGGATGAATAAAAACTTGTCCTCTAGTATAG
>MNCI01008168.1:759619-793430 GCA_015680685.1 Gnetum montanum | reverse complement strand
TGACTTGTGTCTAGAGCTGACAATCTCACCACAACTTGTGCTTGCCTTATGGTTTTAATGGAAAAATTGTGTACAAAAATTGATATAAAATGACTTTCAAATAATCTCAAATTGATAGGAAACTTTGGCAACAAGACATTGATGACATAGGAAGCAATAATGGATCTTCAAATTGAACAAAATGGTTGCAAATACTCAACAATATGACAATGAGTCCAAACCTTTATAGAAATCAGAAAAACTAAGAAAACATAGGAGACTCAAAATTTGGTGAAATGAGTAGAACCCATATAGATCTAAGGTAAGCTAATTCTAATGGCATCAAAATGAAAGGTCAACACATAATATCCAAGCTCAAAATAGCTGAATCAAGAAATTCTCACAAAAACTCCAATTTCATGAAATCATCAAGAACAATAGAATTATAGGAGAATGAATCTTGCAACTAGGGTACAAAACTTAGACAAATCTAACCATGAAAAGTCAAACCCAACCCAAACATTAATTGCATATATAATTAAGAGAATTCAACAAATCCTCAACCTTGCTAATCATACACAAAACCTAAGAATTGGAATAGAACATGAGGAAATGCTAAGACATCTCACCTAGAAAATAAGAAGCATAAGTCTAAACCTTAAATGCATGATCTTATCCATATACACATGTTCTACAGGCACATGAATTAATAAAGCTCCATAGCACGACTACCGATGTCCAATTCGGTAATGCTTCTGCATTCAAGTAAAATGAATGCCAAAGTGCCTGAAAGAATGGAGTGTGGGGCTTTTAATGGAAATATATTGAAATCTCAAATGTAGAAACCCTAATAGTGTTTTTCAAAATTAAAATCTTAAATAAAGAAAACTATTACTAACCTCTCATAACTCACGTATACATGCTAAAGACCAATAAAAATCATTCCGTAATTCTAATTAATAAAACAACACACCCTAAATAATAATTTAATTATAGAAATATCATACACATAAAAATTTGATGTCTCCACATGTCATACCTGCCTCATCTATAGCCACCATGTAAAAGCAAGACAAACTCATCCACCATATTGGTGCACACCAGCTAAATATGAATTAATCTTGCATAACAATAAATATACATATGAGTATAAAATACAATACTAGAAATCCAACTAACTAATATGCATTGATCAAAGCATAACTAGAAAGCACAATACATCATACAAAAGTATCTAGGATCAGAAGAGTATAAGGTAAAAATATGGGTTATCCTCCACCCCTCTCCCCTCCCATCCCTTGCCCTCACCCACGAATCTTCCTATTGCAAGATCTTAGGATGGGATGAATGCATATCAAACTTAAACTTTCGAGTTGATTTTTGAGAACCATGACATCCCCATAAGACTTTCATCATGGGAATTCTCTTGCTACACAACTAATGTTCCATCCGATCAACAATCCTAATAAGACATTCCACATATGAAGCATCAACTTGAAGTTGTACTTCAGTCTAGTTGATAACATGAGTATCACATGAAACATACTTTTGAATCATAAATACATGAAAGACATCATGCAAGTAAGAATGCTATTGAAGCATAGATACATGAAAGACATCATGCATGCAAGCTAGATTTGACTACTTAGACTTCAAAGTTTGTGATGCAAAGCTTCTACTATGCATCTTTTCTGTTTGCAAACTTCTTTTCATACATAGATTATACTATAGCCACTTCTTGTTCTAATTCTTTCTTTGGCTTGCCTGCTATCAACATGGCTAAGTTATCATAGCATAGGTTTGTTAACCCCATGTATTCTGTCAAGTCTTCTATTTGCAAGTCTTTATTCTTCAATTCAACTTAGTGAACAAGGGCAAGATTGTCCAAGATGGGTTGCTAATCAAGTGTTTGCTATGTGATGGAACTGATTTTAGCCTTAGTCATTTAGANAATGATTTCTCTCACCTTACAACTCTCTTAGTTAAATACACTCAGTACGACTGTTTCGAGCATGTGTGTAGCGCTTGGTAACCCAGTAACGATTAGCGTTTGGTAATCCCAGCAATGTTGCACTGGTTCAAGATGTGTACGACAAGTGGGAATGGATACTGGTGTTCGAAGTACTTAGAACTTAGTTAATAAATAGTCAAATTAGACTAGTTACTTAGTTATTTCTCTCTCCCCTCCGTATTAGTGTAGGATATAAAACACATAAAAGCCATAAAAATCATATGCCTTAAGCTTACTTAACCATACAACCGTGACATACAAGTAAGTTTTGGAAGATAATGATTAATCAACCTGTTGTTGTTCCATAGAGGCACATAGGCACTTAGTCCTTGGAATTCGACCGGATCATGCGTGAAATGCTCGTATTCGTATGGTTGAGCATAGGGGTACCTCACCGCTCATCATTGATGCCGTTGTTGGGGACTTAGTTGTTTGTGCGCTAAGTAGAACTTAGGAAATCATTTACATCGTTGGAACAAACCTTTAGGGTTGATTAAGAAAAAGATAATAGTACATTGCACTCTGAACAAGACAAAATGTCTTCTTCCTCACACAAAAGCACTTCACCGCCTAGGACTAACACAAGAAGTAATCAACGGCAAGATACACATGACGTTGATCCACCAATTCCTCAATAGTCTGATGTGGTATATGTTCATCCTGATGAATATGTACCCGACTTCACCTTTATTCTCCACCAAGACAAACTGTGTTGGCGTGACTTGGAAGGTAACGTAGTGTTACCTCTCGACCGTTCAGTCCCAAGTATGCTTCTTCGTGCTCTCACGCGAATAGGCATGCAACACTTACACGCAGAGTACATTGCATAGGACTATGATTCGAGAGACTACTGTCCCATAGAAGTGCAACGTCAAAGGGATTATCAATAGGAGAGACACCATAAATCCTTGAAGGGAAAATGGTTTAAGGATGCCCCCCACGTTTTAAGTGAAATTGAGGGTGATGAACCTGCCTCAGGTAGTCACCCACATAACGATGTTCCTCCCCTTGACTTTGGCCAAGGGGTTGTATATCAAAACCTTCATTCTACTATTCACAACCTAGGTGCCAATTCCAATGGACACAAAGTGTCTGAAAAAGGAACAAAGACACATGACAAAGGTGGTCATTCTGATCGCAATCACGATTGAGGCAGAGACCACCGAAGAGAAGGTATTAGACACCGTCATGGGGGCAGTTCTCCTTCTTCTTCACCTTCATCATCTCCTTCATCCTCTCCTTCCATGTCCAGGCATAGCCATAGAGAAACAAATTGTGAGGATAAGGGCAAACAAAGTGGAAGTCACAAACGAGACAACCAAGATAGAGGACGAGGGCACTCTAGGGAATCATGCCATAGAAGAAGGGAGAGAAGGGAACTGCATAGGCACCATAGACACTACGAACGAGATGATCAAGATGAACCCCTACTCACCACGCGAAGCATGCTAGATATGACTAAGGCTGTGAGAGTTCCAACAAGGCACCGAAAAGATAGTAGGATCAAGAGGTTAGACATGAATAACATCCCATGATTTGAAGGGGGATATAACGTTGATCCTCAAAATCACTTACAAGCATTTCATGATGCATGTGCCTTGCAAAACATAGAAAACGAGTGGCAAAAACTTAAGTTATTCCCACGGACACTAATAAAAGAAGCTGAAAGTTGGTACCAGTCCTTAGAATCAGAATCCATTCGTAAGTGGAGTACGATGTTAGAATTGTTCAATGATAAGTACGATACATACTCCCAAGTGTCTAATCTACGAAAGCAAATCCAAGGATGGAATCAAGGAAGTCATGAACCCTTGGATGCTGCCATGGGCCACTATTATGCACTACTACATCATTGTCCTGGCCATGGTTACTCGCAGTGGGCTCAACTATGCCATCTTGTAGATGGGCTTAGGCATGAAACAAGAAGAACCCTTGGGACTTATGCCCAAGGGAGGTTATCCGAGCTTAGGTCTCATCAAATTCATAGGCTACTGGAGCAAGTTGCTAAGGAAGAAGGTGAGCTACGAAAAAGAGAATGTGTGGAAGAATACAACCAAGATCCTTCCCTCTAAAAGAAGGGAGTAATATTTTGTGAGGATGAGGAAGAGTCACCACTCGAAGAGATGGTGAATAGGAAAACCTTGCCTATTCAAAAGTTAGCATCAGAAGTATCAGCAAAGGTAGACCAAATGTGGGACTCCCTGGATAGTAGGTTTCAAATTGTGCTCAAAGTAGTAGAGGAGTCTAGGGAGCAAGGTAGTGATCATGACAAAAGGAAAAAGAGAGAAGCGAAAATTGCACGTAACAAGGGTAAGGGTAAAGTTGCTATTATTGAAGAAGTTGTGGACTCAGATACAGACGATGATAGTGGATGTAAGATCTATCAATACAACCATCCTAAGGGATGTTGCCCTGTGATCTCACATCTGTAGGAGTCTGGGGTGTATGTACTTAATCCATGTTTAAACAAATGGCAAACATCCCGGTGGTTACCTTATTCCCATGGTAACCCAAGGCAGTTTCACCAACCTTTAACATATTATCCAAGTGGAACTCCACCACAACCAATTGAGCAACATCAATAGTGGCAACACCCAAAATCATGGGGAATGCCACCACCAAGGCAACAATATCCTTACCGACAACTTGACTCATATGGATATTACGTGTAGCATCCAATTTCTCCACGTGACTCTGTTGGTCACGTTACTCCCCAACACCATTACCAAGCCTGCAAGTAGTATAGGACTCCCTCTCCTAGGGGTGACATTCCACAAGTATACCATCCTCCCAATCCGACTACGTCTCTCCCACCAATAGCTCCATTACCACCTGCTCCAGCAATGCAAGGTGAACTCCCTGCTTAGCCACAGCAACACAACTCCACAAGGGTTGTTAATCCTCAACCTACTGTTGGTTCTAACAACTGCATGAATAGAAGATCCTTCTTTAGAACCAACAATCCAACCAAGCCCTTGGAACCCTAAGTGGCTGAGTCTTTGAATGCCTCCGTATCAACTAAAGCTTCAGAGCCCCCTTCGAACTTAACACCGCATTCAATGCATACGATCATGTTAACACATGCCATTACTGATTGGAGCAAGGCTAGCCACATTCCCAGGAAATTCTCTAATCCTGGGATCCCCTAATATATCTACAAATCGCTGGGAACGAGCCATGCAAAGCCCTTTTGGATTCAGGTTCTGGTGTCAACCTAATATCCCAAGAAATGTATAAGGCCTGGAACCTACCTCCATTAAAAAAGAGCAATATCCATTTAGAGTAGTTGACTTCCTAGTGATTAGTGAAGGACATTGTTACCATTATTTGTGGATGGCATATCTAGCTGACTTCCTAGTGATCCAAGTGAATAACAGTAAGGGGGACTTCCCAATCATAATAGGAAGGACATGGCTAAGCACTATTGATGCACGCCTAGGTATCCACAATCTTTCCCTAGAAATATCTAAGGAAAACACTTTTTGAAAGATCGAGAAGAAGAAGGTTCCATGTATCACATACAGTGACACATGGTGCAACTGGGTGCAGAGATCATGGGTTGTGCAAAGTTTAACATTACCTGCATGCAATCAATGTGCACAAACGATCAACATACAAAGGTGCCTATATGCAGTAGCCACAAGACAAGAAGACGCCCAGTGGCTGATAGCTAATCAAGAAAGTAGCTCACTTCTATACATGGAACTAACTAAGGGTTTGACTTGCGCTTATATAAATAGCATTGATGCATTAGAGCAAGTCCACCGCCAACTTCCCAATCCTAACTTAGAAAACATCAACTGGGGGAAGCTGGAAATTCCCAAGAAATTTAAACAAGAGCCCCTAGAGCTAAAACCATTGCCCACTGGTATGGAATACACATTCCTTCAGAATGGAAAATTGGTAATCATCAACACAAGACTTGCTCCGCAAAAAAAAGAGATTCTGCTAAAGGTGATAAACAAGTGGTCAAAATCCTTCGCTTGGTCACATCCAGAATTAACTAGAATAGATCCTAGGATATGCCAACATAGAATTCACACTGACTCCTCCGTGAAGCCTCGAAAACAACCATAGAGGTGATTGAACCCAAAGTTGAAACAAGTAGTAAAAGAAAAAATTGAACAGCTTCTAAAGGATAGGTTCATATACCTCATTGCTAATAGCGAATGGGTTAGCCCCTTGGTAATTGTGCCTAAAAAGGGAGGCAAATGGAGGATGTGTATAGCTTTTAGGCTGCTAAACGTGGCAACATTCAAGGATCACTTTCCATTGGCATTTTTTGACCAAGTCTTGGACACAATCGCAGGGCATCGCTATTATAGTTTTCTGGATGGCTATAGTGGATACAACCAAATACAAATAGCCCAAAAGACCAAGCCAAAACTACGTTCACCAATCCTTGGGGAACGTTTGCATACCAACAAATGTTGTTTGGCTTGTGCAATGCCCTTGCCACGTTTCAACACTTAGTTCTAAGCATATTCTAGCAGCAGATAGGAAATGGTGTGAAAGTCTTTATGGATGACCTCTCCACTTACGAAGCAAGCTTTGATCAAGCCTTGGACCAGTTAGAGAAAGTGCTGAAAAGATGTGTAGAGACTAATCTAAGGCTCAACTAGAAAAAAATCCATTTAATGATCCAAGATGGCATAGTACTTGGGCATAAAATTTCACATGTAGGGATAGAGGTAGACCTTGAGAAAATCAAGGTCATCCAAGGAATTACTTGTCAACCGAAAACTGTCAAAGACATTTGGTCATTCCTTGGACATATTGGCTACTATAGGAGATTCATAGAGAACTTTTCGAAGATTTCCAAACCATTGGTAGAGCTAACGAAAAAGGACATACCCTTCGAGTGGACCAGGGAATGCAAACTAGCTTTCCAAACTCTAAAGCAAAAGCTAGTAGAAACACCCATTCCACAAGCTTCTAACTAGTCCAAACCATTCCATGTCATGACTGATGCATCCAACTATGCCTTAGGAGCCGTACTTACATGGTTAGATGACCAGAAACGTCCTTACTACATCCACTATGCAAGTAGAAGTATAGCTGGTGCACAACTTAACTACACCACTATAGAAAAAGAATTAATGGTTGTAGTTTTGCACTAGAAAAATTTAGGCACTATGTATTGGGGTACAAAGTATTCATACACACAGATCATAGTGCAATCCAGTTCCTCATGAATAAGCCAATGGTAAGCCCCTGTATTATACGATGGTTGGTAATCCTACAAGAGTTCGATCTAACAATGATCGATCGTAAAGGCACCAAAAACGTAGTTGCCGATCATTTATCTCAGTTGTGTTGGGATAGCAAAGAGGATGAGTATCCCATTTTTGATCACTTCCCTGATGAGTTCCTCTTTGCCGATGTAGTAAACGATCAATCACCCACAGAGACGAACTCGTACAGTAGCATTCTTACTTATTTCCTTACCCAACAAACACCACAAGAGCTAGACCTTAAGAAGAAACAACAGTTTCTTCATAGAGCCAAGTATTTTATGGAGATCAATGGACAAATTTACAAAGTATGTTCTGATGGCTTGGTTTGATGGTGTGTTCCCGATAGAGATTAACTAAGAGTTCTCCAAGACGCTCATGAGGGCCCTTGTGGGGGTCATTATGCTGGGAGACGAACGGCCATCAAGATCCTGCTTGCAAGGTATTACTGGCCTACCTTGTTCTGGGACACCCATCATTTCATCCAATCTTGTGAGTGCTGCCAACATGATGGGGGAATGACTACTAGAATGGAGGGTCCGCAACAATGGATTCAACCGCTAGAACACTTTGACATTTGGGGAATCGATTTTGTGGGGCCCATTACACCAATGTCCAATGGAAAATCTTATATCATAGTTGCCATAGACTACTTAACAAAATGAGCTAAAGAAGTTTCTTTTAAAGACTACACCTCATCTACAGCTACACAATTTGTCCAACAACAAGTCATCAACAAGTTTTGTGTGTCGCGTGCACTTATCTCAGATAATGGTACACACTTTATAGGTGCAACTTTTCGGAAGTTAATGCAATGCTTAGGGGTTGAGCACAAATTGACTACACCATACCATCCCCAAGCAAACGGTCAAGCCAAGGTCATTGAAACACCATTAATTTTGGCCTAACACTTTGAAATAAGAATAACTCATAGCCTTTTGAGGTTTCGGGAGGCAAAAATTTGACTAAGGCATGTAACTCACACTTAGCTTGTCAAGCTAGCTTGCCCACATTCGACTTGTCAAGCTAGCTTACTCACACTCGGCTTGTCAAGCTAGCTTGCCCTCAGTGTGAGCAACTCCAACGACTTCAAGATCAAGTCAAAGATGGTCCAATCTGAGGGTGCAAGTCATCCTCAAAGGCCACTATTGTCCACTTCAAGTTTCAGCATTTGGGAGTTTAGATTTCAAACCAAATTGCACAAATTTTCCAAGGTCACGTTGTGGTCACACTAAGGTCACGCTGACATCATGAGTACAGCATGAGTGCAGATCATGCCCAAAGTGAGCAACTCCAAAAGCCTTAAAACTGAGTTAAAATGGTCTGACTTCGAAGGTGCAAGTCACTCTCAAAGTCCATTGATGACTACTTCAAGTCCCAGCCTCCAGAATTCTAGAATTCAAGTCCTAAATCACAAAATTTTGTCACTCACGGTGAGGTCTCGCTAACAGCGTGAGTCCAGCTTGAGTTACCAAAATTGGCTCAAATCAAGACACACTCAAGCTCAATTTTCAACTTGCAGATCACTCTCAGGGTCAAACGTAGTCAAGCAACTGTTGCACTCAAGGACTAGGCTTCAAAGATCAAAATTTGGAGTGAAATGTATCATTTTCAGCTCACTCATGCTGAGGTCATGCTGGCAGCATGAGTACTGATCATGCTCGATTAAAAGCACGCCAAACACATGTTGAGGACATGCCAAGACAAAATAAACTCATGCTTGAAGCTTTGGTAAAACAGAAATGCCTCAAACAGCCACAAAACCCCTCACATCAGCATCCTGCAGTAGTCAATCCATGGATCGAGAAGTTCTAAGCAAGCCAGAGTCAATTTCTCTTGTTGTACACTATCATTTTTGTAAATTTTCACCATTTGTGAGCTTGTCAAGCTCTTACACTCCAAATTGTATCTACTTCTATGGGCGTAAGCTAGCTTGCGTAAGCCAACACACGCTATAAGATACAGTGCATCTGGTCAAGAATGTAGCTTGCCTACGCACGTCCAATTCACACACAACTGTCTATCAAATACATGTCACATGATCTGTTTTCCTCTCATCTCACAGCCATTGATTCCATCCATGAATTCCATGCCCGAGCCTAGCCAAACCTTATAAATACCTCTTCCATTCACATAAACAGGGTTGGCAATTTTGAAGGTTGACGGCTTAGGGAGCATTGACTAACAACTTTGGACGCTCAGGCACACGTGACTCCTAGCATCTAAGCACCTATAAACACATCACCCCAGGGCTTAGTGCTTGACTTGCCATCCACACATGCAACTATGCTTTGACTGGTGCACATTCTTGTTAAACAATAGAATACAGTTCATTATTGCCTTCCATTTATATTGTTTGCTCTGTTTACGCTTTGTTTACAATATAGTTCTATATACACTCTGTTTGCATTTTGTGCATCACTGTTTACATTTCGTACGTCATCAATTACGATAACCCCAACGTTAGAAATAGTTTACACTCAGGGAAGTCCTTGGTTGATTTGCGTGTAGACCATCCAAGGCACTCTACATTTGTTTTCTTTTCCAGCTTACCCTCACATGAAGGTAGGGTTGGCTGTGTCTCTCCGGCAATCTTTCGGCGTTTGTTTTTCCCTTCCAGCCTCACATCAACGATTTTGGTCAGTACAGTTAATTGGCGCTAGAAGGAGGACCGACTTGTTTACCATCTTGTCAAAACGTTGATCATGCTACCTATTAAACACTACTCAGACTAAGCGCTGAAACTAAAGCTCAGCTTGTCAAGCTAGCTTACTCACGCTAAGCCCAATTACTCACACCTAGCTTGTCAAGCCAGCTTGCTCACGCCCGCTTGTCAAGCCAGCTTGCTCACACCCACTTGTCAAGCCAACTTGCTCATGCTACTATGGAATCTTCCCAAACCAACACAGCTATGCTACAGATCTCTGACTTTAGGGCTGGGACCTTGAACCCTCTAACTACGACAGAACCCATAACTGCCATTGAAGTGATAAACCCTCAGGGGCCAACTCACCAGTCACTTAGGCTATAGGGTAGGGATCCTACTTACGCAATCCTCACACCAGAACAATATAATTTCATTTGTGTGAAGATTCAAGCCAAATTGCCTATCAATCACATAGAAAGAGAAGCAAAGCGAAACTATGAGCTAATCTACAAGAGAGATCGTGAGTTCACTCCCTCAGCATTTGACATAATCCCCCTTTCTGAGCCCCATCATCAACTCATATCTCAACTTCTCATGGCAAGGAATCAAACTTCACAGCCATCTTTGATAGAGCCTCAGAGCGAAGATGAGGAAGATGACTTTGCAGCCCAATCTGAGCATGGAGATTCATACCATACCGTCAATCCTCATGCCCATACAAACCCATCATTTCAACCTTTCCTGGAAGAGACCATACTTCCTCCTTTATCCGCGAACACTCGAGCACCGGTTTCTCTACAGGAAGTACCCACCTCCATTCCCACCTTCTCTAGGCCCAACATTCAATCTGATACGTCCATCTCCATCCTACCTCTGCAACTACAATCCTAAAAACCCCCTCATCAAACTAATGCAGGATTCCGACCTCAAGTAGTTGGGATGCCATCAGTTATACCAGCTTCCACGTCCACCCACTACATACCACAAGTACAAACCCATGGAGCACCTTTGATTACTTCAGCCCAACATGTTCAAGGTGTCACCTCACAACCTGTGGTTGGGCAGTGGGTTTCAGTAGCTGTCCAGCAACACCAACCTACTCACTATAACGTATCACACCCTACAATCCCATCTCTAAATGTTGCTCCACCACAACAATCGACAATCCAAGAGTCTCCCTTTCCACAAACAATACAACAATCAAACTACTACCAATCACAATCTACTCAACTAGCCAAACTACCTACCGCCCAAGAGTGGGCAGACACAAAGAAAATGATGCACTCATTAACCAAGAAGTTAAAGCGCCTTAAAACTGCAAACACTGAGGAAGTCAAGGTGTTGGACTTCTACCAAGATGACCCAATCCACCCTTCAGTTCGACCATTAACCTTACCAAAGGGAATCTCATTACCTCAACTAACCAAGAGATCCAAACACCCATCTAGTAACATTTCGACTAGAATGTCTATTACTTCAAGCCTGGCCTCATGCAATTCTACATGTATTTTCTATGTCCTTGACAGGAAAAGCCTTAGACTGGTACCGAGCTTTACCTCGTAACTCCATATCCTCTCTAGAGGATTTGTTACATTAGTTCGTTACCCATTTTAAATATAATGTGAAGCCTGAAGCCATACTAGATGGTCTAATTTAGATTAAACAAGCGCCGTTAGAGCCAGTGCAAAAATTTATCCAAAGGTGGAGTGCAGCCCTGAATGAACTTCACGAGATCATACCTGAGACATACTTGCTTTCCATTCTTAAGGTTGCCATGAATGATTTTGTTAAATCAAAACTTTATTATTTGAGTGCTCGTACTTTGAGTCAAGAATTTGCACAAATTAAGAACATAGAAGAGGCAACGCAATCAAGTAACAATCCAGCTTACTTAGCCTTTAGGAACCAACACATGAGGAAGGATAAAGATAAATCCAAAACAATGGTAGCAGTGGTGGACAAGGCAACCCAACCAAACAATTCAGGATAGAGAGGAAAACAATCCACTGCTCCAACCTGCCATGAAAGAACCACATCTACACCTACATCCGAATTTTCCTCAACTAAAGCCACAAACATGGATCCCACTCGTACATTTGAATGAAAAGATCCTACTCAATACACACCTTTGCCTATGAAGCCTTCACAATTATTAGATCAACTTCTAAAGGCCGGGTTAATCAAGCACACACAAATGTCCCCTACGGCATCCCAAAAACAAGATCGATTCTGTGAGTTGGCTAAGAACCTAACCTTAACAACAACCAATGAGCCCTCCATTCTAAGAGGCTTTAGGTTGGACAAGTTTTGTGAATATCACCAATGGTGTGGGCACAAAACTGACTACTACTTCATCTTAAAAAAAGATATACAGTGCATGATTGACAGGGGTGAAATAGTATTTGACGAGGCAAACCTGGTGAAGCCCCAAAACCAACCCATGGGGGTCTACAAGGATCCTCTCAATACTAATGACACACCATATGTGATTAACACTATCCATGTGGAGAATGGACAAGACGTCCCTTGAAAACCTTTTGTAATCCACAGGCCTTCTGAAACTACATCTACCGCAACGCCTCCCCAAATCCCTTTTTTCATACGCACATTCCCTGCACCACAAAATCCATTCGTCATCCACGTACCTCCTTCTATTGCAGCAGCAACAATACCATCGGGAAACCGACCCACTCCCTTTATGATCTGGGTGCCAAAATACCCTGACATGCAACCCCCTACTATTCCCTCGCGACCCCTACGAGAGCGTCTTGCTAACAGGTTGACACAAGACCGTCTAGAAAAAGAATGTCTTGACCACAAATTAGGACCACCAAAGCCCATACCACTAAATGTTGTTCCTATGGTTCCATCCACCAATGAGCCTAGCAAAAGTCGTCAAGGCCAGGATACCAGCACTCACAGGGTCCCAAACTCAACATCCCCAGTTACTAACGCAAAAATCCCTCCACGAGAGATACGAATGCTAGGTCAAATGGCCCAAGTTACCACAAACAAGAGAGTCCCAAGTGGTAAAGATCTAATGAGTGCATTGACCCAAGTCACACAGGCTTTGAAACAAAAGAACATCTCCTTAAGCCTGTACGATCTAGTAATGACCTCACTGATACATCGAGAAGCTCTCGTGCATATGTTGACTTCGATTCTTGTTAGTGAGGACCTTCCCGTAGATGAGTTGTCCATTTATGCAATACTATCCCCAAAACCTCAAGAATCAAGGTCCACATCCCTAGAATTTCGTGCCAATGACATTAAGTGAGATGAGAAAATAGGAGAGGTCACTACAGCCCCTATGTTCATAACAATACAAGTCAACACTTCAAGATACGTAGGGTGCATGTCAATGACTGTGTAACAACGAACGTAATACCCTTTCCTATCATCAAAAAAGTGGGGCTTACAGAGCAAATACGGCCCACAACAACTTCCTTTTTAAAATCCTTCAGTGGTTCCCATGCCGTAGTAAAAGGCATGCTTACCTTTGATTTCATAGTAGGGCACTAGTTCCCCACATCAGCTGAATTCATAGTGGTCGATGAAATTCCAGGGTTCAATCTGATTCTAGGACGGCCTTGGCTAGCTCAACTTAGAGCCGTATCCTCACCAATCCATCAAGAAATCCACCTACCTTATGAGGGTGGTGAAATCATCATACATGGGGACACGACAACATCGGCCACTTCCTCGCACCTGGAAATGGATCAAGGATCAAAGGTTGAGTTCTCTGAGCCTAAACAAGAAACCATGAGTGCACTTCAAGACACGAACCAACCTTTAACCCATGATCCTACTAGAACTAAGGAAGCACTAGACGACATAGACATCGGAGCCATTCCTGCTAACGTCTCTTCGTCGGAGCTACCTTTTACAATCTCCAGTGAAGGGGAAGGGGAGTATAAGATCATACCTACATGTCCTACCCCTCACATCAAACTATGAAAAATAAAAAAACAACTCAATAACTAGAGCAAATAACCAAGCGTCTAGAATGACGTTAAACTACCAATCATCTGGTACGACGTTAAACTACCAACCGTCCAGTACGACGTTAAACTGCTAGGAAATGTCCGCAATGACATTAAACTAGCCATAGTCAGAAATGGCTGGTTCCTTTTAGGTTTCCCCAAAGCATTATCGCTTTTGGCCCACTATGGCCTAAAACTAGTAGTCCCTCATTCTTTTCTTTCAACACAAATACAAGTCCACCATGACTTTAAATTGATGTGCACAGCCCAAAATAGCCTTAAACTAGAGCTTAGTAAGTCGTAAGTTTACAAACTTTTGTTACATTATGTCAAATTCTCATTTACATGTCATAAGTTGCAATTTCAATTCATGCATTCTTGTTACTTTTTCCTTTTACAAATATTTTCCTTACGTTTCATTCTACATTTTGAAATCTCATTTTACATTCAACTACACGCATATGTTCACAATATACCTGAGAAAACAAAAAAAAACAACAACAAAAATAAAAAGAGAAAACATATAAAAATAAATAAATATTGAACGTCAATATGGTAATAGAATTCCAACACATTATGCCATGATTAGATCCATATCATTACATCTGTCCATCATATATCTCCATTAAACATCCAAAAATTCAAAACATTTAATAGCTAAAGCTAGATTAACAATTAGCTCATGCATCAGTACTAAGAGGGGGCTGGCCCCCAAAATCCTCCTCACCATCCGCTCCCGCTCCACTAGGGCCAGCCTCATCATTACTCGGTCCCTATAACAGAACAAAAAAACAAAAAAATAGATAAGTATAGCAAAACAACTTATGAAATACAAAACCTAGAAGAACAGTAACACTAACGCTAAAAACAATAAAACCATACAAAAGTAAGCACCATAATAAAACACTCACGGGCGAAGAAGGCCTTAGACTAGCCTCCAAGCATCGTAAATCCTCCTCCTCAGGTACATTTGCCCAATACTCCTCTAGACCAAGGTCAATACCTGCCAAGGTTTTACCCTTGTCCACCGAGGTCCAGGTAGGGTGCTCAAGAGAGAACATGCATATCAAAGCCTCTCCAGAAGCAGTGGCAATTGTTCTCTCAAGAGATCCCTCCACTTCAGTGCACTCGGCAAACCTATCGTAAGTAGGACACAAGCCTAGTCCATCAATGAACATTTCCATCCGGCGATGTTCAACTGATTCCTCCTTTAACCACTTCTTGTACTGGTGCTTGTGATCCTTTTGATCTTGACCCCACTTACCTACTTTAGCAGCAAAGGACTTCCAATCATGACATTTCCTGTTCAGCAAATCCATCCGTGCCCTTTATTCGGCTAAATCCCGTGTCGCCTGTACTTTGCTGTTCAAAATTGTCTAGTAACACGCATAGGTGATTTCAGACGTGCGCCAAGTACTATCAACAGATAGCCTAGCAGCAGCAAAATCATAATGGGATTGAAGATCCCTCTTCTCCTCTCTCTCCTTTGCCAATGTTTCCTTCAATGAGTGCACCTCATCCCATAGGTACTCAACTGAATGCCTACAAGTCCAGAGCGACTTAGCATTTTGTACGACGTAACCAAAAACTGCATCATAAACCTTTCTAGGGACTTATTCAATATTCCTTAGCAATTCAAGGAGGGCATCAATATGAGTAGCCTCAGAAGGATCCCATTGAAGCTTGGCGCCTACAAGTATAAGCACCGCACACATGAGTCAGCTATAACTAACAATGAATGTAAAGAAACACAATAAACCCAAACACTTAGCATAATACATAACATACACATACTTAGTTCTAGATTAGCTTGTTGTAGGCGAGTGACTATATCATTAATGATGCTTGTGACAAAGTCCATTTTATTGGGCATTTCAGGCCATGGCCTCAACTGGTCAGTAGATGTTGGACAAGCATGGGAAGTCACCTCAATCGGGGCTTGTGACCTTGACACCTCTGCCCGGGATGTATGCGCCTTAGAAACCTTAGCATCTACCTCTGGTGCTAGGAATAATCAAGATAATCAAAAACAACACATAAAAGTTAAAGGGTACAAAATGTGGATCGAGCTAAAAGGAACATACCAAAAAGCCCATTGTTGGTCAGCTTGGACGGATCACCAAGATGAAAGGACCCATCGAAGAAACCATCAAATACACCCCTCTCATCGCTTGACTGCCTAAGTGTATCCAAAGCCTCAGCGAGCTTTGTCCCCATGATGCTTGTTACATCTTCTTCTTGAGAGACAGGGGGTTCCTCGATTGCTTATTCCCCCTCTTTTTCTTCTTCCTCTGGCCCTGTGACGACCACTTTTGGTTCAACCATTGGGGCCAAGGCTTCTCTTTCCCCCTTGAGGCTTTCCTTTGATAATACCAGTATTCTAGCATTAGCATGACATAGNTAGTGATGGACACTAACTCTTCAATGCCTTTGGGTGGGTCCTAAGATTGGGTTGTGCTAAACAAATGGCGAATCCAAGGGCGAGATAGCTGTGAATGATCCCTCAAAATATAATGGTTATCACCATAAACTACTAGGAACTCAGCAAACCTACGTAGGTAACCTGTGAAGAAGGCGAATGTGAAGTGGGACTTGGCATTAATGTTTGAGCGTAATCTAACAATATCTCCACGAAAGCCAGACCCAAGAAACTGTGCCCAGTTATAATGCATGCCCATCTCTAGGACTGCACGTATGATACGTGCAGACTCGATCCCAAGGTTTCTTCCTTGAGAAAGAGATTTAGGAAATGCCCGTGCCTAAAAGAGAGGGTATAAGAAGTTCACCTCCATCAATCTTCAAGTTCCTTTATGATTTGGCTTTCTTTAGTCACTTTCTCTACTACCACTCTGGCACCATCCATAGGCACACCAAAAATATCGAAAAGGAACTCAGCAATCAAGTGGAAAGACACCTTGACTCCTCGAACCCGCGTAGTGAAATGAGAAGCATCGTCGCTAAAAGAATCAACAATGGTAACCATTTCAGTCACTGGAACATTAGGAGTCAGAGCAATGAACAAGTCCATCAAACCCGCACAGGTAAGATAGCTGATGATTAACTCAGAGGCCTTCGTCTACAACCATTTTTGTAATTGTTCTATCTCTCCATACTTCATAAAAAGAGTGGCCTCAGTATGCCCTGATATGATAGCAACTTCATCAGAAGAGATAGCTGTTGTAGAAAAAAACATATAGCGAAAGGTTAAAAACATAGTACACGATGATGCAACAAAGAGAAAATGGAGTCTAGAATGTGATCGTTTACCATTAGTAAATGGCATAGGCAGATTAGGCACAAGATCAACTCTTTGAGGAAGAATTGGCCCATTGGGAGACCAGTCCTCATGCAACCAACCACGAACTTGACAACATTCAAAACCCTTGAAAATTGCCTATGGTAGTCAACAATAGCAGCCCTTTTCTGGTCTAATATCACAACACGAAGAGTGGGGCCTACCATGAATGCCTCCAACGCTGTGCATGCTAAGGCAAGCCCACCGTCGTCATCACGCATCCCATTCTCATCGAAACGAGGCCTGCATAGAAGAAGAATATTTATGCATAGACAATGATATAATTTTAAAAGAATCAAAAATTAAGCAAGGCACAAAAGAGCATACCTATCCACTCTATAAACCATCCCAGGTGGGTCCTAGAATAGCGTGTGAACATGAAAAGCTAAAAAAAGTGTGTTGTTGCTGCTATAATGGCTACAAGTAGGTAGTTCCCTCAACTATAAAAAGTCCCTCGTCTATGTTAGTAATGAAGGCAAGCATGTCTTGTGTAGATCTAGGCAACATTGTTTCAATGATATCACGGGCCAACTACTCACTTAAATGAGACCATATAACTACGCTGAAACTTTGTAAAATAAATGACAAAAATGCATTGACATTAGGATGGAACCATATCACATGAGGCCCAATACACATATCATAAGGAGGTACATCTAGTCCAAAGGGGCCAAACCAAGCAAGTACACCAATGAGCTCAACCACAAGGCGGGAAGATTTAGGCCCCCTGTATATAGCCAAAAACCTCAGATAAGTAAAAAAGTCCAAGTGCTCAAAATAATATGCAACTACATAAACCAAAACACACATAAATAATATTTAAATACATAGCCTCACCCCATGAGACAAGGACATCAATATCTATTTGATGTATTTAACGCTTGTTGGGGGTACATTGAAATTTTTCACAAAACAGTTTATTGCAAGTAACATAAAATTAAGACGCAAGTATACCGACATTGGTTCACCTCACAGCGGACACTGCAAGAATTGGAATCACCATGGCCTGTATACAATCCAATCAAGGAAAAACTGGAAAAGCAAAAAAAAAGAAACCCCAACAAATGGAAATGTCACCCGTAGGAAGCCCGTCTCAAGGCTAAGAACACTCACGTTACTCGTGCCCAAGCACTCACGTTAGGCCTGTTCTTGGTGCTCACACTAGGCCTGTTCCTGGCGCTCATGCTGGGGTTTCCTCTAGGTGCTCATGCTAGGCCGCCTTGCAGCTCATGCTATCCTGGGCCACCTTGCAAATCACACTACCCTGGCAACTCACGCTGCCTTGCAGCTCACAATGCCCTGGGTGTTCGCATTGGTTTTACATCAATCTGCTCACATTGGGGCATGCCCTGCAACGCATTCACGCTCCTTGTTCCCAGGAACTCACGCTGCTTGTTCCTAGGAACTCATGTTGCTTCTTCTCAGGAACTCACACTACTTATTCCTAGCAACTCACGCTGATTGTTCCCAGGAACTCACACTGCTTGTTCCTAGGAACTCACGCTGATTGTTCAGAGGAACTCATGCTACCTATTCCCTGCAAATCATGCTGGGGTTTACCCCTGACACTCACGCTGAAGCTCACCCTATTTGCAAAACGTAAACTGGCCCATATCCAATCGTGCACAACCAGAAGAAAAAGAAAACCAAAAAAAACAACAATCAAAAAATACAGCAAGCCATAAACCCTAGTACAAGCCCTGACATCCCAAAACACAGCAGAAAAACCCAAAACCACACTGAGAAAAAATAGCAGAAAATGGTAGCCATGAGAGACCACGCTGCCCAAACTAACACTATGCACAAAATGCTAGAGAGAAACAGAAGGAAACAAACCTATGTAGAGCTCCATCCCATGCTAGAATTCTGGCTTGGGGGAGATGCTGAAGTAGCTCTTCACTCTCCTCCACGAGCGTTAGATTCGCTTGCCTCTTCCCTTTGCCCCGACTTCGTTTCCCTTTGCCCTTCATTGCTAGTCTGTGACTCACGCTATAGCTCACACCGATGCTCATGCTACAGTCTCTAGCTCGCACACGCTCTCATCCACAAACTCACACTAGCACAAATGATGTCCCTTTACCTCAAAACCCCTTTTTAACTCCCACATTCACTTTCATTTTATTTATTTTTAGTAATTTATCATGTTCCAAGGTTAACTTTTACTTTCATGTTCTTTTTTACATTCTTACATTGTATTCTTATTTATTTCATTCGCTGGAGATAAGGCCAAAGTATTAAAAATATGCAAAAAAAAAAAACACAAAAAAAAAGAGAAGAGGAGAGGAAAGTTAAAATCAAAACAGAAATGTATAAAAATATATAATGACATTCTTGAAAATTCATGAGACTATAAAATTCCATAAATCTATTTTTCGCACAAAACATAGAAATTAACAATACTTCATACACTCATCCATAATACAAAATGACATGAATATTAATGGCCCAGTACAGCCTAAAACTTCCATAGATGGCCTGGTATGGCCTAAAACTACCACATGGTCTAGATATGACACCAAACTACCACTACGTTCCACAATTTCGTCAATACATAGATTAATTACTCAATACTCATTTACATCTGACAACACCTTCGTCAAGCAAATGTCGCTCACTTCGGTCCTGGTTTAAATTGGCAGGAGCAAGCATATGGCCACCAAGAATATCTTTTCAACATTGTCTCTCAATGGACCATATGGAGAAGTAAAAAGGACAATCAATCTAGAATCCTTTGATCTAGAATCATCCGCTTATACTAACTTAATAGCCTCCACTCAGGAAACGTCAGACTGGTCTAAAAATGTGGCTAAGATGTTAGATCTAGAGGCCGACAATATCACTAAAGATCCTCTTGTTGAAGTCCCAATTACTACATCCAATGATGAGACTAGAACGTTGAAATTAAATGCCCTATTTGACTCACAACTTGTCAATGACATCACTCAACTACTGAAAGACAATATAAAAACATTTTCATGGTCATATACCGACATGCCAGGTTGGACCCTCGAATCATCCAACATAACATTATTCTTGATGCAAAAGTCAAACTGGTGAAGCAAAAGGTACGAAAGATTAGACCTGAAGTGGTGTTAGCAGTCCATAATGAAATCACAAAGCTCTACCAAGCTGGTTTTATCTGAGCTATCGACTATTTCGACTAGATATCCAACATTGTCGTGGTGCCTAAGAAGAATGGTAGTATACGCATATGCCCTGACTTCTGTGATCTTAACACAGTCACTATAAAGGATGACTTCCCGCTACCTAGTATTGATGAACTTGTTGACGCAACTACTGGGCATGCACTGTTATCCTTTATGGATGGATTTTCAGGATATAATCAAATAAGAATCAACCCAGAACATCAACTTAGGACAACCTTTATCACACCTTGGGGCACATTCTACTATACGATGATGTTGTTTGGTCTTAAAAATGCAGGCAATACATATCAACAAGCAATGACATATATATTTAGTGATTACATGCTCAATTTGCTCAACGATTATGTGGATGACATCGTAGTTAACTCCAAAACAACCGAACAACATGCAAAAGATCTAGACTTAGTGCTTAAATGTTGTCTCAAACATGACCTCAAACTCAATCCAAAGAAGTGTGTCTTTGGTGTCAAAATGGGCAAACTACTTGGCTTCATAGTCTCTAAAATAGGGATTCGAGTAGACCTTGATAAGGTTAAGGTAATAATTAACATGCAACTACCAAAAAACCTTACCAAACTATGTGGTCTACAAGGTAGGCTACAATTCATTAGACACTTTATCGTAAATTTGACAGATAAGTTGAGACCCATGCAACACCTACTAGGAAAGAATGTGCATTTCCAATGGACTCAACAGTGTCAGGAAGCATTTGAGGACATAAAGCAAGGGCTGGCTCAACTGCCAATAGTTTATCCCCCACAGAGCAATAAACCCTTCTACATCTACCTTGCGACCTCTGATTCTTCCATTACATCAATGCTTTGTCAAAAACGTGAAGATGGAATCGAGATCCCCATCTATTACTTAAGCCACGCTCTAATCGCCTATGAACAACGATACAACGATGTGGAGAGATCATGCCTTGCCCTCGTCTTCTCCTTCAAGAAATGGGGGCATTACCGCTTCCGTAATCAAGTCTACATCATTTGCAAGAATAATGTGCTCCGCACCATCAACAACAACATCTACAAGTCAAGTAGGATAGCTAAATGGAAAGTAACGATCACAGAGTTTGACCTACACTATGTTGCTCAATCCTCCACAAAAGTTCAAGCAATGGTCACAAAATTGACAATCTCGCCAACGCATGATCAAGCAATGATTAACCCTGAATTCCCCAACGAGAATGTTAATAGTATAGACACCGTACCTAATAACTACAAGGCAATCCTTTATTTCAATGGAGCTTTAACTTCCCGAGGACGAAGTGTTGCGGCCATTATAACATACCCCTCCGGAGAAATCTGAGCCTTCTCCTACCGATTAACCTTTCCTTGTACCAAAAACATGGTGGAATACGAAGGTCTTCTTAGAGGTCTTTAGGCAGCATTGACTTTGGGAATCGCACGTCTTGTAGTTTGAGGCAATTCATAGTTAGTCACTAATCAAGTCACAGAAGTTTACGCATGCAAGGCTCTAGATTTGCAACCATATTGTGATTTGACCAAACATCTGCTAAAGCAATTAGTAGATGTGGATATACAGCATGTCCCTAGAAACGAAAACACCATTGCCGATGCACTCACTACATTAGCCCTAAACATGACACCCGAAATGTTCCATGCGTTGCCCAGCTCTATAACAAATTGTGCCAAACCTATAACCGATGCTTTTGATGAAATGCCCATAGCATCCGTTAGCACAACACATGCAATAGAATGGTACAATGACATAAAAGAGTACCTTCTACAAGGCAAACCTCCACAACATTTGACAAACGCTCAAAAGGACACAGTGCGAAAACGCTCTTAGCAATATGCATTAATAGGAGATGCATTGTGCTGCAAATCCTATGAAGGCATTCTGTCAATGTGCGTTAGTAGCATCGACGGTCAAACGATTGTAGAACAAGTCCATGAAGGACTTTGTGGAGGGCACATAGCACCCAAAGCAATGGCAACAAAGATTAGGTGCTTGGGCTACTACTGGCCACACATGGAGTACGACTACTTCTCCAAGGTCAGGACATGTGACGCTTGCCAAAGGCATGGTAACCTAATACATATGCCACCTAACGAATTGCACATAACACAAATCACATGGCCATTCCAAAGATGGGGATTAGACATCATTGGACTGATAACACCACCATCTTCTGCCGGTCATAGCTTCATTTTCACTGCGACTGAATACTTCATAAAATGGGTAGAAGCCATTCCCCTTAGCAAGACCACTTCTAAGCATGTTTGCACTTTCATAATAGAAAACATCGTGATCCATTTTGGTATTCTGATGACCATCGTTACCGACAATGGGCCACAGTTTAGCAGTGCAGATACTAAATGCTTCTGTGAAATCCTGGGTATTAAACATGCATTCTCGTCACATTACTACCCATAGAGTAATGGTCAAGCGAAGGCTACAAACAAAATAGTCATCATGGTGCTCAAAAAGATGCTAAATCAGAGCAAGAGGCGAAGGCACAAACAATTAGTCTACGCATTATGGGCATATAGAACGACACATCGAACACCTACAGGTAAAACTCCATATAGTCTTGTATATGGATCTGAAGTTGTTTTACCTTTGGAGTTACAGGTTCCCTTGTTGCGGATAGCTCTCTCAGGCCTCCTTGATGAAAGCTAAAGCGATGAACTGCGCATTGCTAACCTTGACTCGGTGGAGGAGGAACGTGTGTGAACGCTTGATCAGATCGAGTGGTACTAGAAACAACAATGGCAATGACATAAACATGATCTGCATAAATGCCTAATTAAGGAAGGAGACCTAGTCCTTACGGTCGTTCATGAACATCCAGATAAATTCTTAGCTAACTGGGAAGGGCCTTACTTAGTCACCAAGGTGTACAATAACGGAGCATTCAAACTTGCTAAAATGGACGAGAATGAGTTTTCTAATCCTACAAATCACCTGTACCTAAAATGGTACTATGTCTGATCAACCTAAGGTATGTAACGGTCGTGGCTTCACGACCTAAACTTGATACCATCGAATGGTCCTGGGGCTATGACTTGAAACTGGCATCACAGAGTGTCCTGGAGTTATGAAAATAAACTAACACCATAGAGCTCCATCCGGTATGACACTAAACTGCTACATTTGTCCGCCATGACATGAAACTAGCATGCAGAGTCCACTAAGACTATAAACTGGTTTGCCTCTTCACAATCCGCTACGACTATAAAATAGCACTGCACCATCCACTACGACGCTAAACTGGTGCCATCCAAAGGGTTATGACGTGAAACTAACCCACAACAGTCTGCTAAGACTATAAACTGGCAACATCATTGATGACTAGGCAATACTTGAAAAGATATGTTGCTGCAATTCGCTATACATGTTCCATAAAGACCTGCTGCACAATTTGTCTCATGGACCTTGATGAAGCTGATGTTGTTCATGATTCTGTCTACTTTGAAATTGCACACGGTGGCTCCATCTCCTTGGTTGTTTTCAAGTTTAAAGTACTTAGTAAACTGAATCATTTATGGTTTTCTTGTCTTTTTGAAGTTGTGTTTGCAAGATGACATGCTTGAGGCATTCACACACAGATGCACTTCATCGTGACAATAAGGTATCACATTCTTCCTGACGCACGTAACTGTTTTAATCAATCCATTCATAAGTACATTCCCGACTCCTGATACATTCCCTATTCCCCATCATGTTCCCTTTATCCGATTCAATTGCATCCCCTTGATACATTCTACTCATCTCAAAGCTCTCGATACATTATTGCACACTATGATTCTCTAAGCAGTTGCAACGCAAAACATAGTACATGATACAAATGCAACAACATGAGCACGAGCACAACACTGAAAGCAAGCTCTTCCAAAAAGATCAAAAAGAAATAAAATGAAAAAGAAAAGAAAAACAAAACAAAATAAGAAAAAAATAAAAAGAAAAATAAACAAAAAGAAAAAAAAGAACAAAAAGATCAAAGATAAAAATGCACGGAAAAGGTCTTCATGAACCTGGTGACATCATAGACCAAAGACCATTGGCTCTTCTCATACAAGCCCCAAGCGGGAAGGCAATTGTCGTAGAAAAATAGTTACACTCATGTCTCAAATGATCATGTTGCACATCATTGCGTGGCTTTGGCTGTTTACAACGGGCCCCTGTAAACACTCTACAAGAATCCTGTTTCTCCAAAGAACACACCTCCTATGCCTTAGTTCCAAGTTTCCTAAACACTGGCTACTGACAAGGATGAAAAATATGGCTTGTTCATATCAGAGCATTCCTCTCCCACAATTCCAAAAATAATTATAACTCTTGATCAATTCTTCATTCCCCTTGATTACAACCAATCCCCTTGCTTCTTGAACTGCATTTCCCCAATCCCATGTACTTTTGAACATGATGCGATGACATCCAACTAGGGGCCGACAAAAAATGCTTGGTACTTGGTTGATCATGTTGTTTTGTACTTCTTTGTCGACGCCTCTCGGATGGATTCCTCCAAATGTCAACAAAGAGGGGCCAATGAAACACCACTAATTTCAACCTAACACTTTGAAACGAGAACAACTCAAAGCCTTTTTAGGTTTTGGGAGGAAAAAATTTAACTAAGGCATGTAACTCACACTTGCCTTGTCAAGCTAGCTTACCCACACTGGGCTTGTCAAGCTAGCTTACTCACACTCGGCTTGTCAAGCTAGCTTGCCCTCAACGTGAGCAACTCTAACGACTTCAAGATCAAGTCAAAGATGGTCCAATCTGAGGGTGCAAGTCATCCTAAAAGGCCACTATTGTCCACTTCAAGTTTTAGCATTCGGGAGTTTAGATTTCAGGCCAAATTGCACAAATTTTCCAAGGTCACATTGTGGTCACGCTAAGGTCACCCTGACAGCATGAGTGCAGATCATGCCCAATGTGAGCAACTCCAAAAGCCTTCAAACTGAGTCAAAATGGTCTGACTTGGAAGGTACAAGTCATCCTCAAAGTCCATTGATGACTACTTCAAGTTCCAGCCTCCAGAATTCTAGACTTCAGGTCCTAAATCACAAAATTTTGTCACTCACGGTGAGGTCACGCTGACAACGTGAGTTGAACGTGAGTTATCAAAAGTGGCATAAATCAAGACACACTCAAGCTCACTTTTCAAATTGTAGATCACTCTCAAGGTTAGACACAGTCAAGCAACTGTTGCACTCAAGGAATAGGCTTCAAAGATCAAAATTTGGAGTGAAATGTATCATTTTTAGCTCACTCACGCTAAGGTCACGCTGAGGTCACGCTAGTAGCGTGAGTACTGATCATGCTCTATCAAAAGCACGCCAAACACATGTTGAAGACACACCAAGACAAAATAAACTCATGCTGGAAGCTTTGGTGAAACAGAAATGCCTCAAACAACCACAAGATCACTCACATCAGCATCCTGCAACAGTCAGTCCATGGATCGAGAAGTTCCAAGCAAGCTGGAGTCAATTTCTCTTGTTGTACACTATCATTTTTGTAAATTTTCACCATTTGTGAGCTTGTCAAGCTCTTACACTCCAAATTGTATATGCTTCTATGGGCATAAGCTAGCTTGCATAAGCCAACACACGCTGTAAGATACAGTGCATCCGGTAAAGAACGTAGCTTGCCTACGCACATCCAATTCACACACAGTTGTCCATCAAACATTTGTCACATGATCTATTTTTCTCTCATCTCTCAGCCATTGATTCCATCCATGAATTCCATGCCCGAGCCTAGCCAATCCTTATAAATACCCCGTCCATTCACATAAACGAGGTTGGAAATTTTGAAGGTCAATGGCTTAGGGAGCATTAACTGGCAACTTCAGATGCTCAGGCACATGTGACTCCCAGCATCCAAGCACCTATAAACACATGACCCTGGGGCTTAGCACTTGACTTGCCATCCACACACACAACTACACTTTGACCGATGCACATTCTTGTTAAACAATAGAATACAATTCATTATTACCTTCCATTTATATTGTTTACTTTGTTTACGCTTTGTTTACAATATAGTTCTATATACGCTTTGTTTGCATTTCTTGTCTCACTGTTTACATTTCGTACGTCATCAGTTATGATAACCCCAACGCTAACCATAGTTTACACTCGGGGAAGTCCTCGGTTTTCTTTAACAGCTTACCCTCACACGAAGGCAGGGTCGGCTATGTCTCTCTGACAATCTTTCGGCGTTTGTTTTTCCCTTCCAACCTCACGACAACAATTTTGGTCAGTACAGTCACCAACAGGGAGATTACTAAGATACTGACCAGAACCATTAGCAAGTATAGGCGACATTGGAGCACTAAACTGAATGATGCTCTTTGGGCATACCGCTCCACATGGAAACTCCCTATAGGCTACTCTCCCTATGAGTTAGTGTATGGAAAACTTACAACGTTCCCTATTCAAACTAAGCTCTGCACACTAGCCATGGCATGTGACCTCAACCTTGACCTCGATCTAGCACAAAAACAAAGGTTCATGACTCTTGACTTGCTAGACGAGAATCGATTAGCTACCCTGTCATCTAATGAGTTGCACAAGGCATTTAATAAACAACATCATGACCTGAAAATTAGGAAAGTTAAGTATCAACCAGGTGATAAGGTTCTCTACTAGAACCCCACACATGTGTCACAACATGCCAAATTTCAAACACTGTGGGAAGGACGTTACATTATCTATGCAACTTTTCCTTTAGGAGCCATAACCATATATAAACCTGAGAGCCCATATAAGAGACTATTAGTCAACGTGCAACAAACAAAACCCTTCCATGAGTTTAACTCAGCGAGAACATATGCTACCTTTATAGGTGGGCAACCATGCTCGTTATTTTAGATCTCCTCCTTCCAACTCAGTCATGGGGGAATTGGCCACCCTTGCTAATCATTGAAGGCCCTTAGTTCTTTTGAAGTATTTTTTTTTACATATTTTTGTTTTACACATTTTTGTTTTATATATTTTTTTTTTACAAATTTTTGTTGTTTTTCACATTTCCTTAATTTTTCTTATTTTTTGTTTTACACCATCATTCGTATTTTTACGATTTCTTTGTGTGATTTTAATTTGTTTGTCACCTAATAAGTGTTCATGATTGTGGTATGAATAATATCATATTGATTGCTAATGTTTGAATTTTACCTTTGAAGTATGATGTTGATATTAAGGTATAGTTCTATTGATTTAATAGGCAATGAGTCCATGTCGTTCATACATCCATAAAATCCTATGGTCTCCCTTGGCTTGGAACTGTATAGTCCCTTTTCTCTAATAAAATTGTTAACAAAGTGGTGGTTGAGTATTTCTCAAACTAAGGAAGGACTCAAGGGATGAAAAGGGTGTGACTTCAAGGAGATTCGATGCATTTTTACTGGCTATGCTCTTTAGTTCTTGGATGCTTTTTGCTTGGGTTTTCCGCCATTCTGACCATTCATCAAATCACTGGAAGCTAAGTACATAAAAATAAGTCTTTGCATGATGTCGTTCTCACGCAAAAAAACATAAAAAAAACAAAAAAAAGAGTGAGAATTCAAAGCACACTCCTTAGACACAATAATGCAATTGGGCTACATGCACTGGTTATGGTACTGGAAAGACATGTTACCCATGCCTAACTCAAGCCCTTTCTCGCTTCTTGGTTCTCCATCTTGCTCTCCTTAGAATGGTGGTGACTTTTTTGTAGAGGCATTCTTGTTAGTTCAAGGGGATGGACTGGTCAAATGTGTTGATGCGAGGTCACTGAATGTGGATTGTTGAGCCTGGATTTGGAATGAGTTCTACTCGGTCACATTAACCATGAAACACACAAGGGACTTTACACAACCTTATTCTTGGGTTTCCATTCCATTCTCTACTCTCCATCTTTCTTTTCCATTCCTCATCTCATTGCCAGTTTTATCATTAGTCTGTATCTGGGTTGATGCATTATTCTTCCTTGGTAATTTCTTATGGGTAAGTTTTTAACTCTTACTTCCAATTGACATTCCTTGAGCCTACGAACTCTTTGGTTTGTGGGTCTGTCAGGGCACTAAAGGCATCAGCCTACTTTGGGGAGGACCCACTGGCATTCCTTTTTGGTGCATTTGTTAAGTTCTTTTCCTTAAACATTTTCTGTAATCAACAATTTTTGTTTCATTCCCATCCATGACATCCATTTTATTAGCATTGTCGTTGTTACTTTTTCTCCATCTTTCTTATTCCTCATCTTTTTCCATCCTATCGCTACCGGAGGTTTGCTCTTCATCATGGGGTCCCTAGCATAATTTTTTCAATTTTTCCTAACCCCTACATCATGGATAGTCACTAGTGTTAAAACTCCAGAATCAATATCTACCATAACCACAACTCAACCAATGCCCTTTACATTGACGCAAGGTATCAATTGCATTGTGATTTATCTACCCTTTCTCATTTGTGACTATATTGTGTGTGAAGATGGCAATCATGCAATAATGGACTGGGCCTGAAGGAAACACTTAGGATGGGCTAGAACTGGAACATTTACGAAAGGAGAAAGATTGGTGGCATGGCTATGGATAAACAATGGAAGGTGCAATCTTGGCATTGACGACAACATGTCTTCTTCTTTCTCCCTCTCCTTCTCTCCCAGCTACCAAATGAGGCCGAATGTCATTCATGCACACTGTTCATTGTTGTGGTCATGAACACTAATGCTATAATGTATTCTATTGTTGATCCGTTCACCAGGCACGTTGAGTCTATCTCCCCACTCTATTGTTAATGGTCATTTAGTCAGCAATCCCATACCTTCCCAATATTTTGTAAGGAACTCGAGGACGAGTTTTCATTCAATCATGGGGGTATGATGAACTTTAATATCATGTCCACGATATCGGATCAACCATGCAATATCGAATACCCAATATTGCAGCCCATCTCCTTGCCTATAAATAAGAGGTGGTGCCCTTGGTTTACACAGTTAGAAGTTAGTCCCTTAGCCAAACTCTTGCCAATTTTCCCTCCAAAGTTAGAATTATTTTTGCGTGCCCACAGTAGGAGTCATAGAGTGAATGGATCTTTATTTGAGCATTATGTACCTGAGCACACTTTGTGTATGGCAATAAAGATGAACTTTATGATAAACCTTGTAGCATACAGAATAGATTAATTAGTGTTAATTATTATTTAATTCTTTCCTAGTTAATTAATGATTTCTCTCACCTTACAACTCTCTTAGTTAAATACACTCAGTACAACTGCTTTGAGCATGTGTGTAGTGCTTGGTAACGCAGTAACGATTAGCGTTTGGTAATCCCAGCAACATTGCACTGGTTCAGGATGTGTACGGCAAGTGGGAACGGATACTGGTGTTCGGAGTACTTAGAACTTAGTTAATGAATAGTCAAATTAGACTAGTTGCTTCGTTATTTCTCTCTCCCCTCCTTATTAGTGTAGGATATAAAACACATAAAAGCCATAAAAATCATATGCCTCAAGCTTACTTAACCATACAACCGTGACATACAAGTAAGTTTTGGAAGACAACAATTAATCAACCCGTTGTTGTTTCACAGAGGTGCATAGGAACTTAGTCCTTGGAATTCAACTGAATCATGTGTGAAACACTCATATTTGTATGGTTGAACATAGGGGTATCTCACTACTCATCAATTTTATTATGCATGCATGGTTAATCTTTAAAATGTTCCTTGAGCCTTTCATTCTTCTTGGCCTCATTTTTCCATGCACTGATTTCAATGATTGAACTTTGTCTGACTATGCATAATTTTTCCATTGATAGGATTCTATTCTCATAGGCCAAATATCTTATGTTAAGGGTGATTCTAGCAAACTAATCTTTTAATTGATGGATACTTTCTTAAAGTATGTTTTTCTGCTTCTCAATGTCTATTAACCTCAAATTTTCTACAACAATCCTTTTATTTTCTTCTTCCAATGCAGCAATAACTTTAGCATGTATGTACATCTAAGCATATGCTACTGAAGCATTCAACACTATCTTTTCTTTCTCCATCTCTATTTATTTGTGCTTAACTATTAGTTGATCAATTTGTTTATTTTTAAATTGTATTAGCTACTCTAATGTAATGTGTCATGCAAGGTCTTGTCTTTCAACTTTCAATGTAGCTAATTTTTCTTGTTACTTCTACACTTCATTTTCTATTTATTGCATTCTTGTTTTTGCCATGATCAACATTCCGCTTATGAATATTAATTCCAACTATACTATAGTGATATCACTAGGGACATCAAAAAAAAATTTCATAACATGTTCTATCTATAATAATCTTTCCAAGACATCTTCATGTTTAGTAAGGGACATTATTTCTTTTCTTCAGCTTCCAGCCAAAGTTTCTAAATATTGGACTGTAAAAATATCTACTGGTGGCACAACAAGAACATTGAATGACTTCTTGATGTGATCAATTATTACTTCTACTATTCCTAGTGCATCTACGTATTTCATCACCACTACAATGGCTCGTTTTCTAATTTCTATCACTTGGAACGATGCAATGTTTTTGAAAATTTGTTGCGCCCAATCATCATCCTCTCGTACCTACAAAGATATTTGACCATTGACAGGTCTTGTGGATACTGCAAGTCTACTTAGATTATCCCTTACTTTGTACATGCCCAAGGCTTCCTTGATATCCCAACTAATTGTTTTAGCAATCTATTGCAAATGACTCATAGAAGGCTTATAGTTTGATTGTTATGCTAGTGGAGCATTTGAACCTGCTCATTCTACAACTGGGGTTGACCTACTAGGTTATACTTATTCTACCCCTTTGACTATAACATTTGCCACTGGTGTTAATCCTACTATAACCTTAGTGCCTGCTAGTTTCTCTACTTGATCTTTCTTTATATGAAGCATTTTGGACTTTTTGAAGAACATCATTAGTGTAGCCAAAAATTCTATCTTATCTACATAACTTCCTAATAAGACAAGGCAATGGAAGAGTGGGTTTCCTTGTTTTCTTCTCTTCAAACCTTCATTGTATTTCTAAAAACAACAAATGAGCTACATTGGCTTGGAATTTTCCTATTAAGATAGCACTTCCTTTGACAACATAGGTAGGAATTCTATTAAGTCTCTTGGTTGGGAAGATATGGTATGTCCCAATCTTAAAATAGATCTTCTTTGCAATGGATAATGTAGTATACTCTTTTTCTATAGTTCCATATGCCCTTTGCAACCATAAATTTCTTGTGTCTGTGTTAGACTGTATGGAGATTTGAGTAATGTTGGCTTTGACATTTGGTATGTTTAGTGCGCTTGCGATTGCTTCCACTAAATATGACACTATTACTTCCTTAATTTATACTATTGCATCCTCTTTTTTGTTTTGCCAAAATTGATGAACTTCCCCCAAATACCATTCACCATTGTTTGAAATGGTTGCCTAGAGTGGTGAGGTTTAAAGTTCGTGAACTTTTGCAGGTGTAGACTTCATAAATGACCCAAAATTAACTTCTACTATCACAATGGAAATGATATAATTATTTTGGATATCTTGTAAACACTCATTAGAGAGTATGAGGTGTTGTCCTTGTTCTGAACATTGTGGTGCATCAACTTCTACTTACACAGATTACCTTGTTACAAGTGTAGGCTAATAGATTGAGTATAACTATGGAGGAGGTTGTTCTATGTCTCATCTTCTTCCATTTTCTTTGGATCTCTTTTTCCTTGGTTGTGATGATCCCTAGATTTGGGTATTTTGTTTGGTAGCATTTGTAATCATAAGAAAATTCAAGCTTACACAGAAATTCTAGAAAAATTCTTAATAATTCGTAATCCTTTATGAAATTTTGGGTTTTGATAAAAAGCATTAGATATAATTAATTTCATTCTTAATTTGGATTGTAGAGTTTTGAAAATTATGAATTGAAAAAAAATTTATTATTTAGAAAACTCTTAATTAAATAATTTAATAATCAATTGAAAATAATTTTAGCGTAATGATCCATTACTATCTTTTATTTATTGTTTAAAATGTATTTGAATGGTCAATTGGAAAGAAATATTAAGTTTGTGGGCTCATGTTAAATTAGAAAGTTATGATTGCCATAGTGAGGCTAAAGTCTCAAAGATCCTTGCACATGCTAGCCCCCTGCTATCACTAGGCATGGGGAATGGTTTACCCAAGGTATAAAGTAGCCTTTCCTTGGTTATAGAGGATTGACTATACACTCTCATATTGTTACCAAAGGTAAAGGATCAACTCACATGTCAAGCAAGTAGTTTTCACTTTAAGTAGAAAGGTTGGTATAGTTTGCATGAAAAAAGGACAACCCTAATCTTCCCTAATGATGAGCGGCTAGGTACCCCTACGCCCAATCATATGAATATGAGCATTCGCGCACGATCTAGTCGAACTCCAAGGATTAAGTGCTTATGTACTTACACAGAACAAAGATGGGTTATGCAATCATTGTCTTCCCAAGCTTAGCTGTAAGGCACAATTGTATGGTTAAGTAAACTTGAGGTATATGATTTTTATGCTTTTTATGTTTTATGTTCTTGGTGCTTAAAATGGGGAAATGAAATAATTTAGTAACTAATTTCATTTGACTAATCAACTATTCTCTAACTAGTCCTAACACCAGCATCCGTTCCCATTCTTTGAACACATCCTAAACTAGTGTAACACTACTAGGATTACCAAACGCTAGTCGTTACTGGGTTACCAAGTGTTCCACATATGCTCGAAGTGGTCGTGCTCAGTGTGCTAATTTGTTGATGATTAACAATTCAATGGAAATAACATTGATTAGCTATTGAAAGCATCGAATAACAGTAAATACCATGAAATACAATAATTAAGCTATTCTGAATGTTGCAAGGTTTATCATAAAGTTCGTCTTTATTTCTGGTCATAAGGTGTGCTTAGGTACACAATGCTTGAATAAAGATCCATTCACTTTATGACTCCTATTGCAGGCACTCAGAAATAATTTTAACTCTAGAAGGAAAAACCTGTAAGAGTTCAGATAAGGGACTAAAAACTAATGCCAAACCAAGTGCCCCAGTCTCTTATTTATAGGCAACCAGACAGGCTCCGACATCGCATGTCTGATATCACTTCGGTACCTCCGATATCATGTATTTGATATCGAGGGTCCAATATCATGACTCATCATACACCCATGACTGAGTGAAAACTCATCCTTGAGTTCCTTACAAATATTAGGAAGGTATGGGATTATTAACTAAATGAAAACTGATGGTGACATGGAATGATAGACTCAAAGTGCTCAGTGAACGGATTGACAAACATAATACAGCATTGGTGTTCATAACCATTGTGGTGAACACTATACATAGATGACATATAGACCCTCTTTTGATAGCTTGAAGAGAGAGAGAGAAAGAAAAGAAAATGAGACACGTTGTTGTCGATGTCAAAAATGTGCACACCATTGTTCATCCATGGCTACATGACCAAGCTTATTCTTTGCGTAAATACTTTTGCTCCAGTCCATCCTTAGTGCTT
>MNCI01008168.1:708649-750944 GCA_015680685.1 Gnetum montanum | reverse complement strand
TGGGATTACCAAATGCTAGTTGTTACTGGGTTACCAAGTGTTCCACGTATGCTCAAAGTGGTCGTGCTGAGTGTGCTAATTGGTTGATGATTAACAATTCAATGGAAATAGCATTGATTAACTATTGAAAGCATCGAATAACAATAAATAACATGAAATGCAATAATTAAGCTATTTTGAATTGCAAGGTTTATCATAAAGTTTGTCTTTATTTCCGGTCACAATGTGTGCTTAGGTACACAATGCTCAAATAAAGATCCATTCACTTTATGACTCTTATTGTGGGCAATTAGAAATAATTCTAACTCTGGAAGGGAAAAATTGCAAGAGTTCGGCCAAGGGACTAAAAACTAATGTCAAACCAAGTGCCCCGGTCTCTTATTTATAGGCAATGAGACAAGCTTTGACATCACATGTCCGATATCGCTTCGGTACCTCCGATATCATGTATATGATATTGAGGGTCCGATATCAAGGGTTTGATATCGTGACTCATCACCTAACTTGGGTTATGTAAACATCTGTAAGCCTTTGTTGAGTGTTAAGTTAAGTTCAACATTCATACTTTATAGTTAATTAACTTTAGCTATTGGACCTTCTTGTTACTATTATTGAAAGGATTTTTAGTGTTTGATGACTCGTAATATCCAATGTGCCCTCCACATTCAGGAAAAATGCATAGATAAGGACTTAAGCTTTGAGGATGTTACTTTTTTCAAGTAGGGAAGAATGTAGGAAAATCATGTCTACTAAAAACTAATGTTAAACCAAGTGCCCCGGTCTCTTATTTATAGGCAATGAGACAAGCTCTGACATCGCATGTCCGATATTGCTTCGGTACCTCCGATATCATGTATCTGATATTGAGGGTTCGATATCAAGGGTTTGATATCATGACTCATCACCTAACTTGGGTTATGTAAACATCTGTAAGCCTTTGTTGAATGTTAAGTTAAGTTCAACATTCATACTTTATAGTTAATTAACTTTAGCTATTGGACCTTCTTGTTACTATTATTGAAAGGATTTTAAGTGTTTGATGACCCGTAATATCTAATGTGCCCTCCACATTTAGGAAAAATGCATAGATAAGGACTTAAGCTTTGAGGATGTTGCTTTTTTCAAGTAGGGAAGAATGTAGGAAAATCATGTCTACTAAAAACTAATGTTAAACCAAGTGCCCCGGTCTCTTATTTATAGGCAATGAGACAAGCTCTGACATCACATGTCTGATATTGCTTCAGTACCTCCGATATCATGTATCTGATATTGAGGGTCCGATATCAAGGGTTTGATATCGTGACTCATCACCTAACTTGGGTTATGTAAACATCTGTAAGCCTTTGTTGAATGTTAAGTTAAGTTCAACATTCATACTTTATAGTTAATTAACTTTAGCTATTGGACCTTCTTGTTACTATTATTGAAAGGATTTTTAGTGTTTGATGACCCTTAATATCCAATGTGCCCTCCACGTTTGGGAAAAATGCACATATAAGGACTTAAGCTTTGAGGATGTTGCTTTTTTCAAGTAGGGAAGAATGTAGGAAAATCATGTCTTGTTAGTGGATTGAAAGCTATCTTCGTTTGGAACAGGGACTAGAGGAGTTTGAAGATCCTTAAGGATTCCATACCATCTTAACCATTGCCAAAGAATCACATGGCGTAGATTCCTTTGTGAACCTTGTTAGAAGGATATGTAGACTTGTTGCGGAGGCTTTCCCTCCTTAGCTTGGGCTATTTCCCTTCTCTTCACAGTAAGGCTTAGAGCTAGATGCATTAGAGTAGGAGCACATCTTAGCTCTCTTAAGAAAATTGTGTTTAGTGTATATGGGAATGCTCTTTCATTAGTCATATATGTATGCACGTTTCATTGGTTTGTCTCTTATATGATTACTTTAGGCATACTTGCTATGCTCCTAACCTTGGACTAATGTGATTTATGCACTTATGTTGTGTGCATAGGTGTTGTGAACATTGAGGTGTAGCTCACCTTGAGTTCACCCTTCACTTGTAGTTGATTTCAAACTCTTAGGTAGTGTCGTGTGGTGTGTTTCAAAGGTAGCACTATATCACATTCTTTGCTACATCATTGTTACTGAAGTTTTTGCTTGATCCCATGTCATTATTGCTTTTGATTTACTACTAATCCCATGTCATTGTTGCTTCCTATTTACTATTGCCCTATCATATGTCTGATCACAATCATTTAACTATCGAGTATTCCACATTTGCACTAGTAGAGTCATGGAACCAGTAAAAATTTTTGATTTTCTCCTCAAAAGAATGAAAAATTTGTTTTTGTTTTGCATATGAAAAATTTGTTTTTGTTTTGCATTGGATCTTTGAAAAGAAAAATCTATAGCAGCCCTTAAATAGGAAATTTGGAGCAGAAAATCATTTAAAAAAAGTTATAAAGAAAAACTTGATATATGGATGAGTGGAAAAACAAAAAATTTTATAAAAAGAAACCTAATAAAATCTGTCGAGGCTAGAAAGGAATCTTGGAGCAAAAAATTGTTTAAAAATTTTTATAAAGGAAAACTTGATATTTAGAGTAATTGATAAATAAAAAAGTTTATAAAGAAAAACCGTGATATATAAAACAATGGAGAACCATAGATTCTAAATCTTGGAGTAGTAGAGAAATAGAAATTTTTGTAAGTAGAAACATGACAAAATTTGCTATGGAGCTTTAAAAAGGAAATTTGAAGCCAAAAATTGTTTAAAAAATTTTATAAAGAAAAACCATATATAAAGCAATGGATAAATAAAAAATTTTATAAAGAAAAACCTTGACATATGGAAGGGTGGAGAACCATAGATTCTAAATCTTTGAGCACTAGAAAAATAAAAAATTTTATAAAGAGAAACTTGATTCTAAATGTTTAGTATTAGAGGAGTAGGAAAACATACTTTATAAAAATTTATAAAATTCATCTAAAGCAAGTTGAAAAAATTGAATTTGCAATTTGAAATTTGTTTATTAATGATTTTGTTGGGAAACTATTTTATCCAAATTTACATTTTTGTTTCACAAAAAATAAATTTAAATGAGTGAAGTGGTCCCACCTCAGGTAACAAGAGATTGGTCCACATGGAAATGCTTCATTTACACATGAATGAAGAAGAATATTTATGTTATGATTTTTGGATCATGGCATAGTAGTCAAATAGCCATGACTTATGCTATTTGTTGCCAAGGCTTTTAATTTTAAATTTTAAATGATGTGGTGTTCAAACAAATGTTTGCAACCCTATGTATAATTGCAACCAGCTCAAAACCATATACAACGAAATTAATTGTCAAAGAGCCATATACAACGAAATTAATTGTCAAAGAGCATGGTTTTGTTAGAGAAATAACCATGGCGATTTCCAAGTATACGGCTTCACTGGTTAACCGTACCTGCTAAAAACCATACCCTGTGACCCTCAAAATAAAAACACCCCATAAAATTAATAGAAGCCGCAAATCACAGACACAGGAAATTAACTTTGATAACTTTACTTAATTTTATGAAGGAAAGCTTTGGCCTCAGTCCAGGCGGTGATGTTTTTGTTGCACACTTAGGCCGCGAGTGTGTTAACTACGCATTTTTGTAGATTTAGGCGCACTTGCGGTACACATGTAACAACCCAAATGTTAAGGGCACTGAGATGCTTTTGGCGCACTGCAACTTTTTAAAAATCGTGTTTTGAAATGACGGCTCACAAATTTTTGATGGCGACGCTCCTGATCTAATCGTAGGCAAGTACCAAGTCTGTGCAGTGCCGAACTTGAAAGGCCTATTTCATTTCGCAGAGGAACAAGGGCAAGGGCAAGGGCAAGGTCAAGGTAAGGATTGGAAATGTCAGATGCGGCATCATACACATCAACAATGAAACGAATCCTGTCTCCGGACCAGCCTGCTGCTGTGCAGAGACTGGCAGTAATGGAGCTGTTCGAGAAATTGAAGAGAGAACCAGACAAGCTTGCTATCAAATCCAGCGAGAGCATAAACGTTGTTAGAGGATGTCTCTGTTCTGGCTCAGGCTCAGTAGTGGATGAGGGTGCGCGTCAGGTGTGCCGCTTGGTGGAGGAGGGCTTGATGCAGCCGTTGGATGCCTTGTACCACCTCCAAATTGCTGTGGAAGAAGCCCCTCGCAACTGTGACGTTGTTGTCTTGAGCAAGGCCATTGGTTACATTGCTCGTTTCCTCTACACTCGCCGCCATCCGCAACTTCATGACGTCTTCGCTCCCGCTTCTCCTTTTCAACATCCCTTTGTCAAGGTGGGCAGCCCAGCTTCTCCTTTTGAATTTTCTTGCTTTTTAATCCCACAAATGGCTCGGGCGGCAAGTTTGTAAATTGGTGAATTTTATCTTTTCAAACCTACCTACTAGGTTAGGTAGATAAATCACTTCAAACAGTTTAAAGCAGATTCGAATAAAGTTGCACTATGCCGAAGATAACCAGAATAGAGAGTGAATGACATTTCTTGCATGAGGGAATTCTGAATGGTATTGCTATTTTATTTTAGCCTTAGCAGCCTCGTCGAAGAGAGTCCTCCTTGGTCATGGTAAAACAATTTTATCATGATAACCGTGATTAAGGGGATCTTTCTTGGTCACAGTTTTTTTCTCTCCTTATAATAGATGAGGAGGAGCTTTATGGCCAAGAGGCCAATTACCAGTTGGTTAGATTTTGTCACAGTAAATAAATAATTATTGGCAGAATGTTGGACTAAGAGATAAACATTTTCAGGAGAATTATTATTTTGGCTGAGAGTTTTGCCAAGAGGCCAATTACATGTTACCTGGACTTTGTCCCTGGAAATACATAATTTTTGTTAAAAGCCTTGATGAAGAGATGAACTTTTTCACTAGAATTATCATTGAATACGGTACACTAGTTTGATTTTTGTTTTTTAATGTGAAAATCAACCAGAGATTTTATTAAATTGAAAAATATAAAGTATTTTCTCAGCCAAATAATAAATATATAGCTAAACTAGTTTTAAAATATTCAATTTATACTTTTGTACATGTTTATTTTACATTTTTGACAGAAACACCTAGGAATTAAACTAATTTACAATTGTGAAATTGAGACAGCCAAAAATGGCATTGGTCGTTTTTGGTATACCCACTTGCTTTTTAACTCTGATGAAGATTGCATATTTTTCTTGTGTCATCATTTATTTTACCAATGTAGAGGAACATGCAATTCATAAAGAATATTAAATAATTCTGATCTATATAACCGATGTTAGAAACCAATACTATATACAAATGCTATAGATTGTAGGTTGATTTGCATATTTTTCAACTCTGTCTGTGAAGTGTTGAAGTTCTTTTTTTTTTCATTATCACTTGTTGGTAACTATCATTGATGCTATGCATATTTTGGTGAAGATAAACATAGTTTTAGAGCTACTTTTTGTATTATACTGATTGCAAGGTCTTTGTGCTCAGTTGCAACTAGGCTTTAGGAGGAATCATTCTAGTGTAGACCATCTAATAACTTTGTATTATTGCGTGGAGAAAGTAAAAAGTCTCAACCACGAGATTTTTACTATTTTGTTCATTTTTCTAAGGCTTATGATTTTGTTGCTTGAGATAAGCTTCGGAGGAAATTGGATAATACTAACATTCCACAAGAACTTATTTTTGTTGTTAAAAGATTTTATGTGACAATTAACATTCTTATTGAAGATAATCTTACTGGAGAATGAACAATTCTCAATAGTTCAGTAGGAGATAAACAAGGCTGGCCTTTGTCCCCTACCCTTTTTGGCATATTGATAGATGAACTGGAGGAATGGATGGAAAATGCCTCTAATTATGCAATGTTAGTGAATGACTTATTTTTGAACATGCTTCTCTTTACAAATGTTGTAGCCTTGATTGCAAAATCAACTATAGGATTAAATTGCATGCTTCAAATCCTTCATGACTACTGGAACCATTATGGTATGCAAGTCAATATTGATAAGACTAAAATTCTAAGTGGCACTAGAAATAGAAATTACAATTTTTTTCTTGGGGAAAAAAGTCTTGAAATTTGTGAATTTTATAAATATTTGAGAGGTGATTTTGCCAATCATTATAGTTAGAATATCCTTATTGTTTAGAGGGTTTCAAGTAGCATGTGAGTTCTATTTGCTTTAAGAAATAATTGGAAATGGAAATGCCTAATTACGTCCTTGTGAGACCACAAAGGGTCTATAGGATAAAATATTTTATTACAAGGCTTTGATATGGTCATGATGGGTCTTGATCACCTCATCAAGAAAATAACCCAAAATTGGCACATATTTTGGCATGGGAGATTAGAAGAATTTTTTTTTTTGCAGTCTTGTCTAACTCATATTATTGTATGGGTGTATTGCATGGGGTCCTTTTCTTTCCATACATAATTGGAAAAAATTAGAGCGTGTTCAAAAACAATTTCTTGTATGTGTATTTCAAATTAAAATGTAGACTTGTTATGATATCTTGCTTCTAGAAGCAAATTTGCTTTTTCTAAAAGTTAAACTCCTTTGTCAATTTATTGTGTATACTCAAAGGTTTTTTTCGAGAAGAGTTTGGGAAGTTATATTAGTGCAAAATCATATGTACAACAAAAAGAAGGGGGAGAAGTGCCCCCTTTGTCGAGGAGGAGGGGAAGTGCACTTCGTTCACATCCCAAACATAGAGAAAACAAAGTTTGAGCTCAGAGGGCAAAACCACAAACTAGGCAAGTCAAAACTAGTCCACCTCAATAGACCTCAAAATAGTAGGAAGAACCTTGAGAACATAGAAAAGCAAAGATAGTTAGAAGAGCCCAAATAGACAAGGCCCAACCCCAACCAATGACACACTTGAAACCCAGAGAAACAAGAAAGAGGACCCAGCAGCAGGCCCTATAGCAGCCTATGCAATTGAGTGCACGAGCATATAGCCTGTTCTTGAGAATGGATCACATCTAAAACCGCCCAAATGCCTTTCAGTGTCCATAAACACTGCAACTTGTTGGAAGTGATTGTACTCTTCTTCCCTTTGGTGGTACTCTATTTTGTTGCTTGGCCTATTCGAACATAGTTTAGCAGAAGTTCTTCTGATATATTTGCACAAAGCAATCTAGGACGTATTGCAATTGATTTTCGTAACAATGTAGGGACACTTGTGGTTCTAAAACCACAAGCACATGTTGGTCTCATGAGCAAAGTCTTGTTGCCACTGCAACTGCTCTTCCTCTAGGTGGTCTTTCTCTCTCTACTTAGCTTTTGCAGCGTTAGTGCCACCCTCTTTTGTTCCTCCTATTGTAGCTCTTGCCTAGTTTGCTTGTGCAGCTCCTCTTTAACCTCCTTTCTGTTGATAGTCTCTTGCAGGTCATGGCACCTTTGTTCTTCTTTGGTAGTTTCTTTGTGTTGTAGCTCTACCTATTCTAGCAAATGGTTGAACTCTTGTTCCTGCTCCTGCCATTTAGCCTCCAACAATGCCTGCTCCTCTAATTGGGCAGCCACAACAACATCCTCTATGGCCTTAACTAGATCTGCTTTGAATTTTTCTTGAAGTATCTATTGCCAGTGCTTTGCAGTAGGAGGGCCTTCCTCCGCTTCCATCTTTGCTTGATCCCAAGTAGACACTAACTCCAGAGGGGCTTGCACTACAATGTTAGCAGAATCCTTGGGGAAAGGTTGACAATGTTCATAAACCACAACAAAGATGGTGGGCTAGGTTGGCTGTGGGGCCAACAGCCTCATCACCCTCCAAAGGGCCAAAATGAGGCCTAAGTGCCTACCTCATTGCTGATGTTGCAGCGAAGCAAGGAAGAACTTTGGTAGATTTATGTTGTAGCCTTGTCATAGACATTTTAAAAAAAGCAAGGTGTGCTTCTTGCAGTTTCCAAACATTACCTGATTGGATGAAAAATGGTCAATCAGTTCGGCAGCATCCTGCCATAGCAACGGCAGGGTTGACTTGGACACTTGCCCACTCCCGGTTTTAGCTACAGGCCCCTGGAAGAACTCCAGTTTATCTTGGAGGCCCTTCCCCATGGGGAGAATCACTTTTCTTGTTGAAGGGATGTCAAGATATTGGGAAATAGTTGCTTTAGTAAGGGTGATTTGCACACCTCAAAAAGTTGTGGAATCATTCCTCTAGTGTTGAAAGAAAGCCCCATCAGTAAGTTCTGGATCTCCTCCCAACAGTGGAAGGAGGTTGGCGCACCTAGCACGTGACACCATGCCCCAAAGGACTTGGTTTCCTTGAAACCTAGAGTAGGCTGGCTCATATGTAGGTGTGACTCCCATTGCATTTGTAGCCTTGTGCCACAGCTGTAGGCCAAGCATCACAATTTGCATGGGAGGGGGAAGTAGCATAGACAGGAAGATAAGCATGTCACACAACCTCCACAAGCACCATAGAGTCACTGTAGCCTTGGAGTCCCCATCAAGCTTAAGTGGAGGTTGTAGACCCGCAACTTGCTAAACAACACCCAAAGATGTGCATTGGTAAAGGAAGTGATGGATTGTTTCAGGTGCATATACTTAGAAGTTAAGTCACATGGACGAAGTCAATTATGCTAATGAGATAATCAAGGTAAATTATGGCTTTAGTAATGGCATATTGAAATGGAGGATCTTCCTTTAAACAAAAGGCTCTTCTGGAAGACTGTAAAAGAAAAAGTCTTGGTTAAACTTTGGTTGAACATGTTAGGAAAGAAACATTTTTATTTACATTCTGTTAAAGGAGGTTTGTTATCTAGTACTCAAAAGTATCTATTCTCAGCTATTCCTATTCATTTAAAGAATTAAATTGCTAGAGAAAGAATGAGCTTTCATCATCTCTTTGTTGAGATAGGTTGTTGGATCAATTTAGTGAGAGAAGAGTGTATTTATAGACTATGCAAACAAAGCATTGAGGATGAAGAACGTATCTTTTTATTTTGCCCATTGTTGGTTTACATTTGAATGGATTAGAATATTAACTGTAATGTTCTGATTGTTTTCTGTCAAATTGACCTTATCTCCTTGGGACATTACATTAATGACACTTTCAACTTTTTCTGAAAATATATTAAGGCTTTGTAACCATCCAACAAATCCTTTTTGATTTCCTAGACATGATAAAAATTTCCAGTTTCCACTTGTTGCCTATGATTCTGCTTGGTATGCTTAAGCTGTTTAGTTTACATTTTTTATAATTGAAATATACAGTGCAGTGTTAATTGTATCTTGATCCAATATATAATTGGTAACTGGAAGAAAATAATTTAATGCAAGTTGTTTTGTAAAGAAACGAAAAACTTTGTTGCATGATATATTTCTTTGCACATATTTTTTGCATTATTTAAAAACACCTAATGTAGGAATTATTCTTTTGTTGAACTTAGGTTCTTACAAGTCGGTTGGAAGCTCACATGGAAATTCTTAAGCAAGTTCTGTTGTTGATCACAGAGGTCAAATTTATCGATTATATGGAGTTTGATAAATTCTTAAGGCCAATCTACATGTTTTCAATTTTGCAACTTCCGGTTTCAAGTATGCATGCTTCATTTGCTCAAAGGCTTCATTCACACTTGGTCAGTTGGTCATATATGGACTCCTTTCAAGGATCATGGGCTCTTAAACTACTGGTTGATTGTATCAAGTATTATCCTCTCCAGAGTACAGATGTAAGAACATGTGTAAATGATGCTTGAATACTTCACATTTGCATCATTACTTGCTAGTTTGTGTTTGTAGGTTTTAGATTCTGCATAATCATGACTTGTTTGGTGTCAAATAATTTAGTTACATCTTTGACTGGATGACAGTGGAGGTTAATAGAAAATGGCTACCATTCTGTTTACCAATTTTCTGGTGATGTTTCCATTTGATTTGTTTCAGTGGAGAGTTTGAGGTTTGTATTGCTTGACATACTAACATAGTTTTTCTTTGATTTTTTAGAGTATTGCAATAATCATAGGTTTTATTGAAGAGCTAGCAAACACATTCGAACTAGCATTTCTGAAGTCAAAAATTAAGGTACGACGGAACAATACATGGTTTTTTTTTAAATTGCAGTTATTTTATAATTTTTTAAAGAAAAGAAATCTATAGAAGCATAATGTATTGTTCATTGGGGAAAAGTATGTTAGATCATTTATTTTTCATGTTTTGTTAGCACATGAAGCACGGTTACTTCATTTGGTTGTACATTTTCAATGTCATCGAGCATTATTAAAACCATTTACCATTTCTAATTGCCCATAAGTTTTATTTGATTTAAGTTTTTAACATCATAACATAATAACGCATAATAAGTGATGAAAGTTTTGATCAAATTTTAAACATTTTACTGAGTTCATTTTCACAGCAAATATTTTAAAGATTAATATCTGTTGGAATATTGTTGTAAGTTCACCTATCTCAAAGATATTCCTTTGTGATGCAACGACTTAACGGAGAATGACATTTAATCATCTAAGTTATGAAGAATCACAAGTTTTAACCAATGAACACATGATTTCACACCATATATAAAGGGTGAAAGAGAGAAGAAGATATATACCAAAGTGTGCAAGGATAAGAGAAAGAAAAGAAAAGTATAAAAAAAGGAGGTAAAAGATCAAGTTTGATATCACATTCCAAAGAAGTATTTGACACCAAGTAATTGGTTAAATGTCTGTTCCTAGCATTCATCACTGTCCACAAAATGCTATAGTGCACTATCCAATAACACTTTCTCTCCAATTTTTGTGCTATCACTTGGTGCTCATTAATTTCAAGTCTTGCTGATATCTCCTGCATTCTTGTGCACTTTATAAACAATGCTGTGCTATCCCTACGTGTGATCAAGATTGTTTGCCTCCCTAGGCAGTTTTTAAGATTAATTTTCCCTGTTTCATTTATAGATGATGGGGTTGTGTAGTCTCTCCACTTTCTTTGTTGATCCATTCTCTTGCTTACTATAAGAGTGACCTTATTCCTTCCATTTTCCTAATGATGCATATACTCTTTGTTTTTAAAAGCGTTTTTAAAAGAATTTCCTGTAAACAATCACAATACCTCTCCACCATCATAATGGACTATTAACCATCTCCTTTCATAACTGTTTATTTTGTTGTAAAACTTGCATGTGGGCTGTCATGTAATTTTGTCTTTTTTTCTTTATAACATTGCCCGAACATGTCCTGCTTGTTTTGAGCATGCATGAACAAGATTGTTTGCCTCTGTAGGCAGTTTTTAAGATCAGATTCCCCTCTTTCATTGGATCGATGATGGGATTGCATAGTCTCTTCGCTTGCTTTGTTGATCCATTCTCTTGCTTACTGCAAGTATGACATTAGTCCTTCCATTTTTCTAATGATGCATATATTTCTTGTTTTAAAACCTCCTCTTAAGTACTTCCTGTAAACAGTCACACCACCTCTGAACCATCAGAATGGACTATTAACCTTGTCCTTTCGTAGATGTTCATATTTTTTGTTAATTTTGTTGTTGGGTCTAACTTGACATCCTTCAGTATTAATGAAGACTATATGCACCAAAGGGCCATGGAAATTTAAGATTGACTTAAGATGGATTTGAAATTGTTGCTGTTTTTGTGATGGGTCCTGCGTCTGAACCATGAAAAGCATTGTTAAACGATAACTTGGATAGTATAATGAAAATAAAAAAAAAAGACAATTTACTTACCTTCTTTATCGTGTTAGATGCCTAGCATGTTACAAAAGTGAATTTACAATTTAGTTAATTCTTGAAAATCAAAATTATATACTAATTACTATGATTGTTACTTACAATAATGATGCACATCTTAATGCCAATTCTGAAATCCCTTCTAAATTGAGATTCATGTTATTAATTTATAATACTTGTTTGAAAGCATATTACTTATTTAATTTCTTATTAGGTATGTTTGTTTATGTTCGCAGGATAAGCTTTGTGAAGAGATAGTCTTTGCTCTTATGAGGCTTTTTTCTGAACTTGTTGATCGAAGCATTGATAGTTCATCTGTGCTTTTGGTTTTGAAGAGATTACTGTTAATTAAATTTGATGTTGATCATTTTGGTTTCTGTAATATTGAACGAACCATAGCTCTTCTGGGTAATTTGTTGACCATTCTGGAATATGAACATGAGCAAATCTTGCTGCTAAATTTGTTATTGCATATTATGGAGAAGGTAACAAAAAATGGTAAGCATTTCAATTTGTTCTTATGGTTCATAAATCACTCATGTCCCTCCAAATTTATTCTCTACATATTGGCTTTTACTTTTTTCACTGATGTAATATAGTATGAGGGAATTCTTGATAAGCGATATATCATTTTTCAGATTTAACACATTTGTGTTCCTTGAATATTCGTTGATTTCAATTGTTGATATACGCTTTCTGCTATTATCCGGTGTTCTATTTAACAAAAGGTTTTTATTAGTGTTTTGGATTTTGTCATGTTTGTTCCTAATTCATCTTCATTTTTTAGAAAATCATAATCAACGTTGCAAACCGTACGTATTCAATTTTTTAAGTGAATGCCAGAATGTTTGACCTTGATAAATGATGTCCTGTTTTGACCAAATTTTTGTTTGCCAAATTGTTTGTAGGAATCCAGCTGTTTCAAAAATTTGACTGGGGAGGTTTGATGTTGTCAACCTTATTATTTCCTGTACTGCATGCAATGTCATCGCCTTCAAAATATGTTAAAGGGGCTGCCTTGCAGCTACTGACTGTTTTAAAAAGTTGTTTGGAAAGTTCAGAGATTTCGATGCTTCATTTATCAAGAGTTCCTGATACTAGGTTATATGATCAACAAGATATTGGAACTGTTGTGCATGAATTTGTGAGAAGCTTGTATTTCAAGGTAAAGTGTTCGAGTGATTTCCAGATTTTAGGGTTTCCTATTGTTTTCAATTTATTCATTTCTATTTTATTAAACTAATTCCATTTACTTACACGCATTTATATTTTTTCGTTTTTTGAGTTACAAAAATGCCTCAAAGCAAAGATTATACATTCGATCATGTATGCTTGCTTCTATAAAATGAACGCTACATGAGTTATGGTTAGGTGCCGTTTGAATCCTAACTTAAAAAATATTGCCTAATATCATACTCAAGAATGAAGTGATATGATGCATTTGTTTTTTGTGCTTTATACATTAAATAGTTCTTAATGTTGGAAGATAATCTGGGATATCATAACTAGTTAAACAATCTCATAAAATGTCGTTATGTGCAAAACTGCTCAAAGAAAACAATATGTTAAGAAGAGACAACAATTGTGAACAAACCTTATGGTTTATAGGAACTAAAAGCAAATTGGGAAACCACGAAGAAGGTAGAGAATAATATGCACATATAAGATGGAACGTGCATACATGGGCATAAGAAAGAAAAGAAATGTGTAAAGAAAGACATAGGAAGATGAAAGTACACATACGAAAATAGTTAAAAAAGCCACTAGGTGAAATGTTTAGAAGCAAGGAACAACACTCATGGAGAACACGAAGAATCAAGTATATATGGAGATCATAAGTTTAGAGCTATGGAGGGGGATAGGGTTGCCATGCTGGGCCGCAAGGGGAATCTTGATCAGGTTGGTGTATAGCCGGCGGAGGACTCGAAGTGAACCACTAGTGGTGGTGGAGATTTCTAGTGACTCAGAGGATGGAGGGGGGAGTGTCCTTGGTGGATGGGGGTTCGGGGGATCTCTTCTTTGAGGGTTTATGTGGCGGGTGGGCTGTGGGTGGATTTGTTGACAGTGCAGGTGACATCAAGGAGATGTTGGGATCCAAGTTGCTGTGGGTGGAGGGCTTGTTGGCAGAGGTGGTAGAGTTGGTGACAAAGGAAGAGTGGAGTCGATGGGAACGAAGGTGGACAGAGCAAGCGAAAGCATTCTAGTAGTAGCTAGAGGAAGAGAAGAGGCATTTGGCAGAGCACGAGGAAGCATTTCGGTAGTAGTTTGAGGATGCTAAGTGGCGTTTTATTGATGCTGCAAGGGAGGAGGGTAGGAGGTGGGACCTTGTAGAAGCAACAGTGCGGGAATCATTGGAATCTGAGTTGCGGGCTATCATCTGGGCTCAACTTCAGGAGGAGGCTCGAGAGTAGGATAGCAGTAGCGCAAGGAGTAGGAGCGTAAGGAGAGGGAGGAGGCGTAGATCCAATAGAGGCCGGATGCAACACATTAGCATAGGGTACACGCTCTACTATGACAAGGGCGTTGCCCCTATGCCATTTTGGGCATTGTGAGAGGGACACTGTGGAGCTCTTTGCATTGTAATATTTGGCATTAAGAAAGGGAGTTGCATCCAGATAATGTGGGGGATCCAGCTGCACGTGTGTGGCTAGAGGTTGCTTTCAAAACTTTTCGGGAGGCTGTTGCTTTTGTGACTTTGGTAAGGAACTGAGTGGTTTTGGATAATGTGCATCGATAGGAGAGGCCGGTTTGTGATTGTGCGCACCTACGCACCTACCCCTTAGGCTCTAATGAGGGTAGGTGGAGGTTGGGGCCCTTTTTTGGTATTTCTGACTATTTTTGTTATCTTTCTATTTTACGAGGTCAGGGTCTATATGCTATGTGGGGCCTTTGTCTTTTGTTTAGATTTTCTTTTGGAGGTGTTGGGAGGTTGGCCATATCTTGCTTTTTTTGCAGACTGGATTGGTTTTCCACGGGAGGGTGGAGGGAGGCACCATGTTTTTGAGTGCTGGGGGAGGGGATGGGGTGGTATAACCCCTTTAAGATTGGAGGTTTTGGGGATGATGGGGGGTGACACTATGGGCTGGGGGTGTTACCCCTCGAATTTTTCTGGTTGGGGTTTGGGAGATGGTGCCCAGTGCCTGGGAGGGTGTTTCCTTCTCCTCTTGAATTTTATGTCGGATGGTTATTTTCCACTTACAGCATCAGCTGTTGTGGAGCATCATGTACATAGCAATTTTACTTAATTACCTGAACTTAAAAAAAAAAAAAACACTTGGTGCTTATTTCTGACAAATAACAAGAGAAATAATATTTATTACATAATTAGCCAATCTAAATCTGTTTCCTTGTATATTTGCAGGAAGATTGCTTTATAACATGGTGTCCTTGTTCAGATCTAAACAATGATTGGTTAGCCTCTCTTCTAGGTAGAAATAATAAATTCGAAGTGTGGCTTGACTTTCTAAAAAAATATTTTGAGAAGAGCAGGGAGCGGTCTAATTGTTTTGCGGTTCTCTGTTCACACCAGAGACATAGAAAAGGTAGATTTTGTATTTCTATAATCATTTTTTATTGTTTCTTTGCATATGTGAAATTTTCTGAATGTATAACTATATCAGGAGTAATTTAGTACTCTAATTATTATCTAACAATAAAGTGTTCTGTTTTGTAGGAACTATTTTAGTATTGAGTACGGTGTTCAATGCACTTATTTTGCATCCTAATCTGAACAGCTTGGCCATAGAGGCATTATCTATAGTTGCAAGATATGAACCTTCTTTAGCTGTATCATTCTCACTTACTCTATTTTTCTTCCTCGAGTTTTTCCAAAAGAATGAAGAAAAATCAAGTTTGATTTTGGTGAGGTTCTACGACTTTCATTTGGTTTGTATCCTGCTCTGTTAGGATAACACATTTGAACCTTTTTGACATTGTTTTTGCATGTCTGCAATACATTTTTATGTACATTTTCTTATTTTGATATATGCTAAACCCTTCATGTTGGTTTATGCACTAGTAACGTAGACTTCTGCATCTCTAGAGGTCACAAATGAAAAAGTTGTTATGGTGAAATGCAAGAATAGCTGGTTTTCATGGGTTTATATTGTCGATAGCAGATTAAGATGTATTTTTGGAAGCAATGAATACTGAAGAGTGAATGAGATACAAATGGAATAGTAAAAGATCCCTGCAGCAGTAGCCTTTATGTAACATGCTTGCTTGATCAAGTATGTGAAGGAAGGACATCTATCAAAGTTACACAGTAAGTGGATTCTTGTGGAGACTGATTTTTTCTTTCTAAATGTTAGTCATATAAGCATGAGAGGAGTTTAAGGAGAAAATAAGGATGAATACAAGAAAAAGAAAAAGCCAAAGACTCAATTTTTTCTCATCATTTTTCGTAATTTATGTTTTTGTTGGACTTAATGTTCAAAATGTGTAACCTATGCCTAACAAATGAACAAGAGTGTCCTGTGCAAGAATAAAAACAGTAAACTATGTAGAATAGAAACAGTAATCCTGTGCAAGATCAACAACAGTAACCCGTGCAATAATAGCAATATTAACTAGTGTAAGAACAGAAACATTAACCTGTTGATGATGCTATTGCAAAACATTAGTATCCAAGACATCGTTCGAACTATCAATCTAAACGGTGCATAAACCTTTTTGAGCAGTCATTTAACCCACATAAATGCAAGGAAGTTAACTCTTGCACAGTGTAATGCCAAGTTTCACAATGTAGCCATAACTAATTCCAGATTACAATAGGAAAAAAATTTTATGCAGCCATGAACATCCAGATCTTTCTAAAGCAATCAAGGTCTTGATCAGGTAAATCTGTTAATAGTGAATATCTGCCATCCCAAACGAGGTTCCTGCTCATTTGACAAGATCTGGAAACTATGACGCAGCTATCCCATTAATGAAAAATTCAAGCAGGTGGAGTATTCTTTATGGTCTAGTCAAGACAAATTTTTGATTAGTACTTTTGTTTGTTGAGTTGGAAGATCACAACCATTGATTACAAGACTCATGTCTGATAAATTAGGTGAAGTGAGCCTAAGCAAATGAGATAACAAAACAGGGAATTTTGGTTATTTGTATGCTTTCATAAGTTTGTATCTTTTGAATTCCAAAATGAAATGTGGTGACCTCCTCTCAGCTACAGACTGGTCAATATCAGGGTCAATACCAACCGTATCAAGGCCAATACCAGCAACAACCACAAAATCCAGAGCCAACAATTGTTATGGAACCTATTAGTGACACCCATAGAAAGTTTAGTTTAGATGGCTTGTCTCAGGAAGACAAGGTAATAGTCATTCAAGAAATGACAGGAATCATTGATAACTTAATGATCCTTCAAGGAAAAAACTCTTCAACAAGCCATCCAAAATGTTATGTTCTCTGCTGTCGGTTCTCTCAGCGGTTGGTGGAATCACCTTAGCATAAAAGTCAAACAGGCCTTATTTTCCGGGATGAGTGCTGACTTCGTAAACGCTATAACCCTTGAAGTTATAGGTATTGAATCCGAGCTAGCAGACCATTACAGAGAACAATTTCTAAGTGCAAAATTAAATGATATCAGTCAATTTGAACCTTATGTTAATAAAATGATGTTTTGGTATTATAATGGTGCTTTACTTCATGACGACATTGCAAAAGATGGTTTTGTTTCCTCTTTTCCTTGTTTCTTCTCCGCCAAATATAAGCATGAACTCAATAGTGTTGGCAAAAAAGTTTATTTGATGAGCTTTGGTGAAATAGTCCAATTTATGCGCCAAACTTATACAGTGATGTGTCAAGAGCTTAAGGTGCAAGAAGCCCTTTGAAATCAAAAAGGCCACTTTGGTAAAGGTTTCTGTTATGATGTTCATCCCGAGTTCTCTGGATTTCAACCATCAAGGAACCCCTATCAGAAAACTTATAAGAAAAGTACAAAGGGAAACATTCCTCTTCTTCTTCTTGTAACACCCCAAATTATGGCTGTAAATCCTGTCGTAGCCCCTACAAACATCCCAAAAAACGTCATTTTTTCCAACACCGTTTTAATTCTATGCCTAACAGCATGATTGAATGTTTTCCTTGCGGGGGCAAGCATTATGCTACTCACTATCAGCAAAAGTTGAAAAAATGGGCAAAGGGAAAAATGAAAAGAAAAAAATTAATACCATAGATTTTTATGATCTAAAATAAATAAATTATGCATATTATAGTATTGATGGAGAAGATATGACAGATGGTGATATAGACATATATTCTGAATCTGAACCAGAAAACGAAGAAACCATAGACTCAGCCCAGGCTCAGAATATGATATTAGTTATTGTCATATGTTTACAACTAGAAGTCCTATGGATGATCTTCGAAGAGAGATCACAGATCTCCAAAACCAAAGGGATAAGACTCCTATTTGGAGTATTGACAAAAGAATGTACTTGCAAGAACTAATTGATCAAAAGGAAGAAAAATTAGCTTCATATCAAAATATGTTTCTCAGCCAAGTCATCCATGAAAAGCCAGATCAACCATCTGATCTAGAAGAATGGGCACAAAAGGAGGAAGAATTCTTCCTTCGAGAAGCATCAAACCAAGAACAACAACCTGAGTCTCCCATCATAAGACATACCTCGCTTTCAAAATCCATACTAAGACAAGCCCGTATAATCCAACTTAAACAGTTTATCCAACGTGCTCAGGTAGAGTTACACGGATTAGAATGCGAAGAGGAATTACACCAGGCACTCCATTATGAAACAGAAGTATTAGAACAACAACATAAAACTGATGAACCATACACGATATTACATAAAATCTCAAATGTTATTTTTCTTCCAGTATGTACTTTTCAGATCAAGTTTCATGGAATAAAGCCTTATGAAATAGATGCTTTGTTAGATTCTGGTGCAGAATTGTGTCTTTGTAGATGGTGTCTAATTCCAAGAGATCTGTGGAAACCCCATCATCCAATTCATCTGCAATTTAATAAGCAAAAGGTAATTACAAATTATGCTGTAGATGTTCCAATAAAAATAGGAGATGAGCTAATAACTTTACATTTTTTGCATTGCGAGTTAAACAAGTACGATCTTGTTATAGGAGCTAACGTTCTAGATAAATTAGGTCCTTATTCTATATGTAGTCAATACGTAATATTTAGAAATAGTAAATTTCCCAGACTACAAACCTGCACCAATAGGTTCAGAAAAGAAAAAGAAAAAAAAATATTTACCACAGTATGGGTAATAAACGCATTGGAGAAAACAAAATCTCAATTTGAGCAAATACATTCTGAACTCCTCACAGTAAGCTCTGACAACCCTAGAACATTCAAAAACGTTAAGTGTCATTACTTTGAAATTCCACTAAAACAAGGGTTAGAGTTAAAAGCCACAGTCCATCACATTAGGATGAATCCACAAAGTTTTTGTGTACCACTATCTAGCTTTTGTCTGCCATTATCTAGTGTTGCGCTGTAAATAAGTTTGTAAACCAAAGCTAGAGGTAGCAGAAGAGAAATATGAGATTCAGATGCTCCCTGTGCTATCTCAAAGCATTCCTTCTAAGCATCCCTAGCTTCTGTTTCTGTTTGTGTTTCTATATACCTTATACCTTATATAAAGTGTGCAATGGCTTTTGTTTAAGTCATTTTGTTATGTTGTATGCTTTGCAAACTCTGAAAGAAGTCATTCTGTTATGTTGTATGCTGCACAAACTCTAAAAGTGGTAGTCATATCCTCCATCGGATCCGACTTCATCATCAATTGGTGGAGTCCTGGGGTCAATCCACACATTTCTGTTAGATCATGGCCTTTTTCCCATCAGGACATGGGAACTGATGCTAAGGGCATAAGTAAGCGCCAGGATATTTTGGTCCAGAGTGTACATCTGATTTGATGTTGGCCTCACATTATTGATGGATGCAGTATACTGGACATCATGCTTATTTGAAGTAGAATACATGTAATTCTGAAATGCAAAACTGATTTTTTTCCTGCATTCAAGAAGCATGTTTTACTTGGTCGCTGCTATATATTGTTTTCTTTTGTCTTATAATGATACCTCCTTTAATGAACAATTAAAAAAAATGTGGAGTAGGGCCTGTGGTACAGAGTTCAATTGCAACAAAACAAGAGGCGAAGCATGATAAGAGAGTGTAAAACCAAAGGTCAATCCCAATGGAAACAGTGGTACAACCGAATATTGAAATGTCATCACCTAAAATGGGGATGTTCCAATGGTAAAATAATAGCGGAATATTTGGAAATGCGTATAGGAAGAAAAGGTTGAACTTAACTACCTTAAAAGAAAGCACAACTAGTCAAAAGAACATGAATCCTTAAGTGGCACGTTAATTCTTGATGAAGTTATCTTCGAAGTTGGAGAAAGATGAAATAGAGAACAATTTTGAGTTTTGGATGAATTGAAACAAGAAACAGAAGAATCGGAAAGAAAAAGATATTTTGATCAACTTTTTCGAGAGAACTCAGTGACATAATGTTCTTCCTTATGTGTTCCCCATATGTCTCAGACATGTCTGGGATGTCTTTGCAGCCACAAAACACTGGGGACATGAAAATGTTCATGGGGGTGCATCCCTGTGAATTACTGGTTTGATTTTTTAGTGAAGCTTGATTGTAGTTTTTTACTATTGGTGTTGCAGTCTCTTTCCATAATTCTGTGTATCAATTTCTATTTAGTCCAACATGGTGAACTGTCAATAAAGTGCAGTGAAAGAGAGGTAGGAGGGATCACCCTGCAACACATTGGAAACATGATTAGTATTTTAGAGTCAGTGCGGTTTTTATTGTTTTTTAGTTAAAAAATTTTGAAAGTTACCAATTGTTAATTAGTGCAATCCAAAGGCTCACCTCTCAAAACAAGATAAAACAATCATAAAATATATTTTTTTCAGAAATAATATGAATAAATGTCTAGCTATAAAGATGAAGGAATATGGTAAATCCTAAAACTTTATGAGCATACCTTGAATGAAGCTAATCACAGAATTTATTTCCTAACACTAGTTATCATTTTCAAATGATCAGTACAGAGCGTTTCTAGAGGTTAAGCTTAAGGTGTAATTCTTCATTTTATTGTCAAGTTAATGCTACACCATGTGAAATAACCATCTTAAGTGAACAAGTGTTTGTTTCAGCCATTCTTCCAAATTTTTTTTTAATTGCAAGATTTATTATAGTTGTTGATAGTTTATAATTTTGTTTGCACAAGATACCAGTATGGAAGAATAGTTTCAGGCATTGGGTATTGGATTCATTGCAGTTTATCATTTGTACGCGGGTTTTGTTTTATTTCACGAAGAAATTTCTTTTGTTGAGATGCACCTTACCGCGGCTCTTAATTTATTTGCGTTGAAATTTTTTGATTGTAGCTTGATATATTAGCCGTATTGCCATGCCTGGGCCGTCATTCTGCTACATTACCTCTTGTTATTCAAACACTTCAGCCAATGCTACACAAAGATGCCAAGAGGTACTAGTTTTGAATAATATACAACAAAGAACTTATTATATCCTCAAATGTTATAGAGCTTTGCAGCAAAATGGCTCAACGAATGACTCAAATTACCATTATTTAATATTTTCTGTCTATTTTTGGAATGCCCTATTATTTGTAATTAATTATACTTTAACAAGTGCTAGTTCCTAGGTTGCTGGAGGTGTTATTTTCTTTTTTAAATTCAGTTACAGCATTTAAAATAATTTCTCAGAACTGTTATTCTAAATTTAGGGAGCTTCAAGTAACTGCATTGCGTTTGCTTTGCAAGACGTGGGAGTTTAATAGTCGTGTTTTCGTACATTTGCAGGTGAAGATATTTCTTTTACTTGAACAGTTAATATATGAAATTTCATGTTTATTTAGCTATCCATTTGTTTTGAACTAAGCTTTTGTATTACCATTCTTCTATAGTAACATACTAACCCTCATGAATCAAGATGGTAATTTGTTTGTCTTATTTTAGAATACTTTCCTTTATGCTATAAATGTTTTCCCCTTTATCTCGTGTAGTTCAGCTGACAGTCTCAATATCTTTTTGTCTTCTTTAAGCTTGTACTCATGCAATTAGATTTCCATCTCTTTCATGGGTTTCCGTTTGGTTATGTTCATCATTAATAGGTGTTTCCTTTATTGTTAATGCTACTATTGTTCTTCACTGTAGAAATTTTTACACCCCAAATTATTGTGTTCTACCTTGGATGAAGATTTAGCTGTAAGCATAGCAGCGTGTGTTCGTGATGTGTGTAGAAAGGATGTTGACAATGGTGTGGACATTATTTTGTCTGTTCAGGTACTGTGTAAAAAAATTGACTTTGATGTTGCTTTTCAAAAATTAAGACTTTCTTGCAAATCTACTTTATTTGGTTTTCAGGCTTGCATTGAGAGTAAGTTTCCGGTTGTGAAGTCTCTTGGTCTTCAGAGTCTTGCATATCTTTGTGAGCATGATGTTATAGGTAATTATTCAATTTCTTTTTAAACAGATTTTGATGCTTATAAATAGATGTTTCATGGTTGAATTGCGGATGATTAAATGGTCATTAATTTACGAACTGTTTTTCAACAAATTTTTTTTTTGATGTATCACAAGCATTTTGCTATTTTCAGAAATACTAGTTCATTGATGAACTTGAATGGTTTTCAGTAGTTTGAAGTGACCTAAGGTCCGAATTTGGAATCTATTATTAGAAAACAATTGATTTTGATTACTAATGTTTTGGTAATAAAATCTTGGAATACTTTGAGATGTTTGTAGGCTCAGAGTAGTGTGATAGTGTGATTGATAATGGTTTATGATAGTCAGCAGATGTGAGAAGTTTGAATTGGTGGTAGTAATGGTGAAAAATAGTGAGATGGTGGTCAAAAATAATAGTTAATTGTGAGAAAAATTCATGAATTCAATTGATTTGAAAATTTAATTACAAGCTAGGCAGTAGAGTGATGTGTGGGAGCGACGATTGCAGGGAGTGCATGTGTTGTAGCATGGGCAGGAGCATTTCGTGGTCATCTGCAGTTACAAAGGGGAGATAGGTCAGTATCTATTTCTTTGCCGCCCACAGAATACTTGAGAGGAGTAGGCAAGTGGTAGGACATGCAAAGTTGTGTTGATTGTTACATACACTGATTTGTATCAGAGGAAGAAACACTGAAGTTCCTTAATAAAGCTAAGCGCATTCCCAAATGCATCATTAATGTGTCTGGGAACAAGGAAGAGATTATTACAAATTGAGACAGAATGCGATCCCGCAAATTACAAAGGAAATAACAAACAACAAACATATGCCACAGCAAGATTGCTTCCTATGGCAGTGCCTTTGATATACTTTTATCAAGAACTGTTGAACTTAGGTATTGTTCTGAGACAACAACATGTGCAAGAGCTGCGATGGCACAACTGAACCTTCCATAATTAACTTGAGGAAGGGTAAAGGAATCAGAAGGTAATTGGGATGCAGATGGAGTGACCAACAAGGGTAAGCTTGTGAATATTGAGAATGAGGTAGAACGCACATGGCTTTAGTGATGTTTGAGAGGGTGATGAATTTGGCAAAAGCCTGAAGCATGGCCAAGAATTTTGAGATGATATTATGAAGCACCTCAACAGTGGAACCCCCAAGGTGTGCATCAATTAGTTTATAAATGAGAGTGATGAGAGTTGAGAGCAAGATTAGGAAAAGGGTCAAGGGTGAGATGAAGGTCGGGGTAGGGGATGAGAGGATCTTCAATGGCATGCCCAACATGGTGGGAGGAGGAGCAACATGGGCAGAGGACTAGTAGACGATGGTGGGATCACACACATAGGAGATTGCTGGCGTAGATGCAGCATACGGGGTTAGGGCTTTCCTTCTCCTGTTTTGGGGGTTTGCGAAGCCAAAACCTGTTGTGGATGGAGCAACCACTTCAAAGATTGGAGCAGGTTTTGCTGGGGAGGTTGACTTTGTGAGTAAGGATAGAAAGGACAATGATCAAAGTTTCAATTTCTCAGGATGGGGGTTGAACATGAGTGTCATTAACTTTTTTTGCCTAGATTCAGGTAAGCTTTGCCTTCAGAAGAATCTTGGGATGGAGCCAAAGGGTTTGCATGTGCTTTACTGCAGTTTGATTGGGAAATTTGTTTCTTCTAGTGCATGCACAAGAATAGGTTGGATTAAGAAATGGGCCATTGCCTATTGTAGTGTGGCTCAAGTTGAATTAAGGTCTCTCTCGGGTGACTTGCTACTTGTCTTGCAATCAATTGAAGATCAGGAAAAAACCCTCACAGGGGAGGATGGGCTTCTTCATTTTTTGGGGCTCTTGGCTTAGCGCTTACACATGGTGTTTGGGGGCCCATAATGATCCTGACCTCTTTACTAGGGTTCTAGTTTGGATTAGAGTTTTTGGACTGCTTTGGAAGTTTTGGATTGAAGAGTTTCTTAGAACACTCAACAATTTCTTTGGTGAATTTATTACTTTCGATAAATTTACAGCCACACAGTAACACACGAGTTATGCACGTTTCTTTGTTTCGGGATATCTTGATAAGGTTGAGCTTTTGTAGGATGTTTGAATGGAGATCCCATATGGGGAGGAAGTCCTCAAAGTTGACTACAAAATTGTTCCAATTGAAGAGAAATGCAAACATCCTGTGCCACAAGTAGGCTACGATATTTGTGGAAAGGCAAAGCATTAGGCTAAAGATTGTAGGGTTTGCATGTGGAGGGAAGTCTAAAGATCAAAAATGGCTCCCATAGAGTGGCAAGTTGTGGGGAAGAAAGGCAGATCGTCGAAGCTTCCCCAAGCTACACCATGCCCACAGAAACAAAGAAATGGTGCCACGAATTGGGTGGATAGGAATAGGGAACAATAGGAAGAAACTTTGGAATGGGGGAGGGGAGAGCAAGGCATGAACCCTATGGTTTTAAAGGTGGATAAAACTTATAGGACAAAAGCTTATCACTTCCATAGAAGATCTTTGAGAACAAATTGTCTTCCCGTTAGGATTTGAAGAGTTCCACGAAACAGATAGAGGAGACATTTGCTGCTCAGCAAGAGGAGGTTGCTCTTACTCATGATAATAATGCGGCTGTTCAAGATGAGAATATAGAGGTTTAGAATAATGGACAGCGGGTTTCTCTTAGTGGGGAACTCCCTTCCTTTGGCTTCTGGGTCATACCCCTAAGGGGGTCTTCCACCTTGTGGTTGGAACCAGTTCAACGTCATATCCTAACAGAGAACAATGACGACTTGAAGGTATGTCTTGAAATTAAGAAGTTAGGTAGATTGAGCCTCTAAGATCTTTGAATTAAGAAGACAAAACATGAGTTGGATTTAGGCATCTAGAGGGCCTTTAAGGAGGTCTACAAAAAATGGTGTGCCAATAGACCATGAAGATTCTTTTTTGGATTGTTGGGGCCAAGGTATCCCGTACAAGAGAAATATCCTCAAGGAATTAGTGAAACAAAGAAATTGTACTATAGTTTGTCTTTAGGAGATGAAGCTTCAGTCTATTCCAAGAACTTTGCAGTGGGTTAGGTGGTCTTCTTACTTTATTGATTGTAGAGGATGGGTTGGAGGATTGGCAGCGCTTACCAGAATGCAGGCAAAACTCTTTTACAGTTTGACTTGGAGCTGGATCCTCTTCTTGCCTACTTAGGACATTTGACTAACAAATTTCTATGGATCTAAAATTGGGTCAATTGCCTTCATGAGCTTCATTAGGTGTTTACTAAGGTTCTTGATCAAAATGCAGGGATTTTGGTTAGAGGGATTAGAGGTTGTATGAATGGGAGAAAGCTGGGGGACAATGCACAAAGCCATAGGAAAGCTAAGAGTTCCCAAAGTTTTTGAATGATTTTAACCTCGTGGACTTAGAGATCCAAGGATGCCAATTCAGATGAAGTAATAGAAGAAAGGGATTAGATCAAGTGATGTCTAGAATCAAGGGCATCAGACCATAGATCTTTACTTTTTTCTTTCAACAATGCCATTAAAACTAAAGTAGTCTCACATTCTTTCTGTTTTAAACAAGTTTGGCTTAAGAAGGCACGGTTGAAACCTTTGATTGCTGATACATGGGGTCTCATATCCAAATCACCGAGATCCACGTGATTTTTACAATCAAGGTTTATATCACAGTAAGCAAGGAATAAGAGCTAGAGCCATATAGGACAAATATTCTTTCAAATGTCTAAAGGAGGAAAATGTTCAAAGGCTACAACAAATTCAGGTGTTGCAAGAACAAGGACAGGAATTACTAGAAGAAGACTTTATAGTCTTGCAAGAGCTCTAGTGGCTCTCTGAGGAGGAAGAAGCTTATTGGAGAGGACTATCTAGGGCCAGATAGCTAAAGGATGGGGATCGTAACATGAAATTTTTCTTTACAGCTGCCAACACATCTAGTGGTGGTAAAGCAATATATGTGATACAAGATGGTGATATTCAGTTTCAGTGTAACACTCTGATCTTAGAGAGCAAGAGCTAACACTCAAATCCCCCCAAAATTGTGGCTGAAAAATGCACAGATGAGTTTTCTTTTTAATAAAACATAAAAATAGACCAGCATTGACAACGATCATTACATTGTAAAAAGCCTAAGCATAAAGCAGAAAATAATATAATGCAAACAATGGCCCAAGGATCTAGCAGGAAGAGAATGCCAATATGACGATTAACATCTCTTGATATATACAATGCATCCAAAGTGCAGTACCAATGTCAAACAAGCAAGCTTGAAATCTTATCAAAAGCCTTCTAATTCATCTATAAGCAAACAAACTCAACCGATTCATCAAGTAGTTTTAAAATTTTTGAGCAAAACATAATCAGTCATATAGAAAGTGAGCTATAAGAAAACATATTGCAAATTGAAATATAAGTATAACAGTTGAGAACTAATGATACAATATTGATGGTTTAGACAGTGCACATTAATAATCTTTTTTAAATGAACAGTTTGCAGCGAGCACTAGAATCATTTGAACAGTAATTCATACATCAAAGTATTAAAATTGTTTAGAAACGAAACAAGGTAGCCACAACCAACAGCAATCAACAAACCGTCATGCATGATGATAGGAAAATAAGTTGCCAACACACTCTACATTTAGCACATGCAACATCACATATACTCTAGTTACTAGTAAAGATACAACTTCGTTGCCTTGGATTCACTTATGCTATGAAATAAATTTTGATTTTCTGATCAACAAGGACATAATCTTTTGAGTAGAACTCTAGATTAAATTTTAATGCTCCTCAAGTGTAATTTCTGATTCTTTGGTATTCTAATAGAATGAAAGGTAAGAAGATTGAATAATGCCCAACTGGCACAACACACCACATTCAGATTTTATATTAACCATTGCTGTTTTTCTGAACCAGAAAAAAGTCATGAAAAATAAATAGAAACCATAAAAATCTATACAAGATTCCTCTAATACAATGTACAAATCTGCCTTTTCTGATTTATGAATTAAGTTGTGGTTTCTTTGAACCATAAAAAATATCTTATGTTTTTCATCAACAAGTCTGATCACCCAAACAGTTAGCCATAGGAAACATATAAATCAGGAATATCAGATCTACTCAATGGTATAATGATATTTTCTATTTTCCTGCAACAATCACATTACAAAATCATTTTAATTTAATTTTTCTAACTGGCAATAATACAGGTCGCACTACTAACATTTAATCAAGCTATTCTGAAGTTAGAAATGCACCCACACTTCCAATTCTAGCTTGAATTCATAGAGCGAAATATACAAAATTCATTTGCTACCATATGAAGCTAAAGAAAGGCTTAATCATTACTGATATAATAATTTGCTATACATTCATTTATTAGGAAAATGAAACTATTCTTATTAGGCATTTTGTATAACACAATAGTTGTCCCATTTTAACAGAAAAGATAGGAGAAATTTCTTAGATCATATTCATTTGATTTCCAAGAATCTACAATCAATATTTCAGCAAAATTATATCATAAACATTTGTAGCTGGAAGAAAATATTTGAATTAGATTTTTGTTAATTAGCCTGTCTTCTTAATAAATTGTAGAAAAATATCTACATCAGAATTGAGAAGGTCTTTGTATAGGTTTAAGAATTCCAGAAGTTGGTGAATCATAAAACAAAAATTCCAAGGTCAGTTTAATGAAAGAAATTCAAAGCCAAACTTGAAAAATTATCAAAATGTCAATACTAAGAATTCACTTCCAAGATTTCCAAAATCAAGATGGGCCCAGGATGCTCTCAGTTTTTACCAGTTGTGCAAATTCTTATATCAGGGATCCTTTGCCCATGTTGGCAAATCTTTATGCCAAATTGCCTGAAATCTTTATGGGTGTTTCCAAGTTCATCTATAAACAACTCTTATCCAAGTTATTTAGGCCTAAGACTGCAAGGCTGGGCAGAGAGATCCATGAAAAATAAGGATTCAACATTCCAAAATCTCAGAAATAAAAATCATACTTCAGCCAGAAGTGAAACAAGGGAGGAATTGTGCATCCACCTTGTTTAGTTTTCAAAACCTCTTTGAATGGCCCCTTTTTCGTAGCCATCAAGGGTTTTTCTTTCTCTAATGTTGGCATTATTATTAATTTAGCTTACCCATGTATTGTTGAAAATATGCTCTTAGTGTTGTTGTTGCAGCAATCCTCTTTTCTCCTTTTCTCTTCCTTGCTGTCTCCGTCCCTCCCCCGTTTTTTCTCTCTCTGCCTAATCCTTTTTATGCACTCAGGTTTTGGTTTTGGTTTCTTTATTGTAACTGACTTTTTCTGGCAGTTACATTTTTTTATTGGCAGCTACATTTTTTTAAAAGATAGATCCAAAATTACGTCTTAGGTTCAAACTTCCCTAAGGCCATCCTAAAAGAAATTAAAAGGATCACCTGACCCTTCCAACTAAGAGGAACTTTGGTTCAGTTGCTTCCCAGGTGATAAAATATATACTTTTGATCTCTCTTTCTGCCTCTTTTAACTAAGCAAACATATTCCATCCTTATCCACTAGAATTCTATCATGAAAATAAAACCATCTTGTGTTGCAATTACTATTGCATTGTCTTATCAGCATTGAAAGGTCATCATGCAACCTTTCAATTATTGATGGAGGGGATTTCATTTTTGATTAAACTTATTTTATTTCTCTAAAAAATCATTTAAGAAAGTAATACTATTATCCGTGATTCATAGGTTAGGTTTCTCTCTTTCTTTTTCTTCTTTTTACACATTACAAAACCATAAATAGCAATAGATCATACCTACTATTACCTTTACATAGCTGCTATCACCTTTTTTCTTTTCTTTCTAAATTTGATTGCTCAGTACTTAGCAGTTGCACAATGACACCTAGAGACAATGGATGTCAAACTTATATGAACATATAACAAGCATGTACATAAGATACCCATGTTAATGTATATGTAAAATTTACAGAGGAACATTCTATCTAGTTTAAGAAATCATCTAATCCACATAGGGCATGCAACACATGAATAATCAAAACATAGTAGCAATCTGACAAACAATAGAACATTTTGGCTCCATCTCTTCTCAACATTTCTCTATTTTATTCTATTAATAGATGTTGAATCAAGAATCATTACAAACTTAGTTCATGCATCCATAGTAGTACACATTGACGTATCACCATAATTCAAATTTAATCACAACGAAGCATCATAGGTCATTCCGATCACCAATACATCATTGAACCAATGCATACCAGTGGGTGGTGTCATTCGACATACATGTCATCAACATGTTAACAATAATCAAATCCATCACAATTACACAATCATAAATAGATCAACAATTGAACATCAAATATACAAATCATCAAGCTCATCAACAATAGTTAAATCTATTAACACAACCACATCAATAATACTTAAATCCATCAACACAAGCACATCAGCAACACTTAAACCCATCAGTACGAGCACATCAATAACAATTGATTCTATCACCATCATCAAATCATAGATAGATCTATAAATCAATACCAAATCACATTGTATAAACATGAACACATCGACAACATTAAGATCCATCACCATCATTATATCGTAGATAAATTTATAAATCAATACCAGGGCCCACAAATCACAAATGCATGGTTAACATCACTCAAGTCCATTATAGTTGTAAAATCACAAGTAAATCCGTAAATAAAAAACAAACTATATGCATAATCATAACAAAGGATACTCTTAATTGCTAGCCCAAACATGAAACATGAAGCTAGGAAAAGCTAGGTCATTACATTCAGATTCAGAGAAGAATACTCAGCTGATGCAGAATTTTTGGGCAGAAATTTGGGCCAAGGGTGATTCCTCCCACATAACTATTTCGATTCAAAGGGTCTTGGATAAAGAAGGCAATCATTAGTTAGTTGCCCCTATTTTGAAGCAGGAAATCTGTTATGTGGTTTACACTATGAATCCAGGTAGGGCCCTAAACTTGGACAGGTGGCCAATTGAGTTCTTTGATTTGTTTGGTGATGATGTTGTAGACTCTTTTAACATTGTGCTCAGCTTGGACCAATTGAGGAGAGAAATTAATTGTTCCAAAATTATTTTAATCCTAAAGATTAAAAATCTTTCAAAGCTAACCAATTTCAAACTTGGGGTTTATAACATTGTTCTTTGAATTTTCACTAATGTCCTTGTTTGAATATTGCAACCCCTCATGCCTTCCTGAGTGGGGTTACAACAGATAGGTTTCATTAAAGGCAAGTTCGTCTAAGAGTAGATTCTTCTTTCGCAAGAACTCATGTACTCTCCCCACAAGATCCAATGCTCGGGTATGTTCCTTAAATTGGATATTGCTAAGCCATATGATATAGTTAGCTGGGAGTCAATTCAGGAAATAATGCTAAGAAAAGATTTTCATCCTAGATTTGTCAACTTGTGTTTACATATGCTATGTGCATGAGCTTTTTCTTTTGATAATAATGGTAAGCTTTGGGGGTTTTCCTGTCCTCCTTGTTGGTTGAGATAAGGGGATCCCCTTTCCCCATACATTTTTATGTTGGCCATGGCTACTATGAATTCATATTGCAGGTTCAAGGATGTGAGAGGTTTGGATGTAGAGGGGGTTACTTGCATAGCTGACCACTATGCTAATGACATGATTTTGACAACCAAGTTAACCATTCCCCATGCAGAGGTTATTAAAAGGATGATATCTTGCATGAGTTGGGAGCTGAGACTGAATATTAACTTGGCCAAATCAAGAGCCCATTTTGTCCAAACTGATGGTGTGATGAAGGGGAGAATATGTAGGGCTTTGGGCATTGGACAGGGGAGTCAAGAAGACTCTTATCTTTGGATACACATGTATGCTTGGAGACAAAATTGTACATCGTCCCAATTTATTAAAAAACTTCAGGTTAGGCTTGAGCATTGGACTTCAAGATTTTTTTTTGAGATAAAATTTAGGAATTGTATCGCTGAAAGAAAAACTGTATAGAGGAATTTACAGCAACGAGGGCCATGTAGGCCCCACCCCTGTAGGAGGTAAACCCTCGCCCAACCAAAACAAACTGAAACCAAAACCCATTAAAAGAGCCTGGCAAGGTTCGTAGCCCCATTGCATAGCATGTATGAAATCACCCCTCAAAGTCAACGGGTGCCCAAAGGAAAATTGGGGATCCAACGATCATCCCCCCTCACTACCAATGAAGGCCCTGCGATGGCAAAAACAACCAAACAACCAGAAACAAACAAACTCAGCACAAACCCACCCAACATGGGCAAGATCAACTAAAGATGCTTAGATAGAGTGTGACTTAAAGATTTTTAACCAATAAAGGTAAAGTTGTTTTAGCCTTTTTAGTTTGATTGGCCATGTGCAAGTATGTGGTATTGGTGGCTGTCCCGCCATAGCAAGTCATCAACACAGTCAATCAAATCAAAAGATAATTTATTTTCTCTGGTGGGAAGGGTGGTTCAAGAATCCACCTTGTTTGTTGGAGAAAGATTACAAGGCCAAAATATGTGGCCATCTTTAGAGTTCTTACATTTTAGGACTCAATTATGTTAGGACATCAGTACCTAGTTAGGTAGATTACTTATGCAAATATGGATGATGCTCCATGGATTGCTATTATTAGGAGAAAGTTTAGATTTTGGGAGTCTACACATAATGATTCAATTTTCTGGCGGAACATCTATCATCAATTCTGTAGCTTGCAATTGTTCACTCCATTGCAAAATGCATGTTCAAAGGACATTTTATAGGGAAAGTTTGGACTAACATAGGGGTCGCATATGATTTGGAAAGGTTAGTTGCTTGAAAAAATCAAAATGTTTATTGGGTTAATTGCTAACTCAACAAAGAGATGAAATGAAATAGTTGTCTTTATTGAAGTTTATGAAAGATTGCATGCAAGGATTTATAGACCAACCTTATTCCATATTTTAGGAAACAAACTAAAAAACAAAACCAATCTCCTAGAAATCGAAAATGATAAAAATGGAAGATATAAATTAGGGAAAACAAGCTCCACAAAAAAACTGTAATTAATCCCACAAAATCAGGAGTTTACTCAGTCCACAAAATCAGGAATTTATTCAGTCTTTCCAACACTCCCCCTCAAGCTGGAGAATAGATATCTATCATTCCCAACTTGCAAACTAAATACTCAAAACTTGGTTTTGATAATGCTTTGGTGAGGATATTGGCCTCTTGATCCTTGGTAGTAATGTAAGCTAGGTTGATTGCTCTTGAGTCAATCTCATGCTTGATAAAGCTTGTATCTATTCTAACATGCTTCATTCAATCATGTTGAAGTGGGTTGTGGACAATGCTTATTTCTGATTTACTGTCACTGTAGAGCTTCGTAGGACCTGAGCAATTGCCCGATACTTTTCTTCAACACTGCTCCTTGCTACAACTGACTATTTCTTACTCCTCCATATTACAAGATTTCCCCATAATTTTACACCATATCTAGTTGTGGATTTGCTATCTTCCATTGATCCGGCCCAATTTGAATCAGCAAAGCCTTCCACCTCTTGAGATTCACGTTTCTTGAACAAGAGTCCCTTGCCAGGAGATCCCTTTAGATATCTCAGTACATGATTGGCTGCCTCTAGATGTTGATTTGTAGAAAAATGCATAAATTGATTGATCACACTCACATTGTAGGCAATGTTAGCTCTAGTAAGTGAAAGGTAGATCAGTTTTCCTACCAAACGTTGATGCTGCTCATTGTCAATTGGGGAATCATTATTTGTAACCTTTTGTTTCCAATTCCTTTCCAATGGTGTGCTAGCCAGTTTACAACCTATTTTTCTTGTCTTGTTAAGCAAATCAAGAACATACTTTCTTTGGGTAACAAAGATCCCTTGTTTGCTTCTAGCAATCTCCGTACCAAGGAAATACTTGAGGATCTCAAGGTCCTTGACTTGAAATTTGTTCTTCAGTTTAGTCTTAACTCTGAAATCTCTAAGTGGTCATCACTAGCAATGACGATATCATCCACATACACAATGAGAATGGACTTCTTCCCACTCAATGATTGCTTAGTGAAGATTGTATGATCGACCTGTCCTTGGGTGTATCCAAAACTTTGCAATGCTGAGCTAAATAGCTCTAGGAGATTGTTTCAAACCATACAAAGACTTCTTAAGCTTGCACACTTTGTTGCTTCCCATCTCAAATCTTGGTGGCATCTTCATAAACACTTCCTCCACCAAATTCCATTCAAAAAAGCATTCTTTACATCTATTTGGTAAAGATCCCATTCAGGATTTACAGCAAGTGACAACAATACCTTGATTGAGTTCATCTTGGCAACATGGGCAAATGTTTCTTCATAGTCAATACCATAAGTTTGGGTGTATTCTTGAGCAACCAAGTGAGCTTTATACCTCTCTATCTTCCCATTAAGCCTAAACTTCACTGTGAATATCCACTTGCAACCAACAACTTTCATTCCACTAGGAAGATCAACTACCTCCCGCGTTCCATTCTCTCGAAGTGCTCTTATCTCTTCTTCAATAGCTGCTTTCCATTTTGGATTTTGAAGGGCTCTCTGAATATCTTTTGGAATCTCCACATTGTCAAGGCTAGTAACAAATGCCTTGTAATGATGAGATAGATTTGAGTAGGTTGGCTGTCGAGAGATGGGATGTTGGGTACAAGTTCGAAGGCCATTGCTGAGAGCAATAGGAAGATCCAAATCATCAGATAACACCATACCTTCTTCCATGGTTTCAGGATCCTCCCTTGGTTTAGATAATTGCATAGTGTGGGGAGTCTTTGGTCTCCTTGAATAAACCATAATTGGTTTGGAGATGCTTGATTCTCCCCCTTGATTCAATTTGTGATCACACTGATTTGAAGGGATTTATTTGGTATGAGGATTGTCTGGTTTGGTTGGAGGTGGAGACTCAAATGAAGAATGAGACTCAGATGGAATAGATATAGGAAGTGAGATAGAGGGATCCCAATGGTTGTCTTCACTCATCATCTCCCCTTGAAGAGAACTATTGGGATAAAACATTTGATCTTCCAAAAAAGTTACATCATAAGAGACAAAGAATTTTTTGGAAAAGGGGGGAGGGGTGGGGGCTGAAAGCATTTGTATCCCTTTTGAGATAGAGAGTAGCTAGTAAAGACACACTTAAATGATTTGGGATCAAGTTTACTCTTTTGTGGGTGATGATTATAGACATATGTAATGCAACCAAACACTCTAGGAGAAAGAGAGTTAAGAATATGGATATGAGGATAGGTATCAAGTGGACAACTAAGAGGAGCTCGAAGATTCAGAGTTTTGGATGGCATTCTATTTATAAGATAGGTTGCAGTTAACTGTGCTTCTCCCCAAAAAGAGTTTGGAACATGACTAGTGAACGTAAGAGCTTGGGCTACCTCTAGCAAATGTCTATTTTTCCTCTCTACCACTCCATTTTGTTGAGGGGTGTAGGTACAAGAACTTTGATAAAACACTCCTTTTATCATTTAGGTATTGTGTCAGGTCATTTGTGAAATACTCTCTACCATTGGTAGTTCTCAGAATTTGGATATTGGTTTGGAAGACATTTGAGATATGTTTGTGAAATTGTTTAACAATGGATTCAGTTTATGATTTTTCTCTCATGAGATAAACCCAACACACCCTTGTATGATCATCAATAAACATGATAAACCACTTAGAGCCCGTGAGAGTGGATTGATGAGTGGGGCCCCATATGTCACTGCATATAAGATGAAATGGCTTTGACACTTGATATGTATGAGAAGGATAATTTTTTCTAGTTTGTTTTGCACCAATACAATGTTCACATTGGAAATTTGAAGGATTTTTATTGATAAACAAAGTTGGATACAAAGATTTGAGATAAACAAAACTAGGGTGGCCAAGGTGTTTGTGCCAAAGCATTATTTCTGAACTAGATAAGGTTGAAAGGGAGACATTTTCACGAGATTGAATTTTTGAAGAAGAACCAGCACCATTGATAAAGTAGAGACCATGTTTCTCCTTAGCATTGCTAATCATCCTCCTCAAAGATAGGTCCTGGAACACATAGAGAGAAGGGAATAATGTTACTGCACAATTTTGATCCTTTAACAATTTGCTGATAGAGAGGAGGTTATACTTTGACTCTGGAACATAGTAAATAGATCTTAAATTCATCCTAGAAATATCAATTGACCCACAACCTACTACTCTTGACATAGTACCATTAGCTACAGTAATTGTAATGTCGTCATGACACTCCTTTAATTCCAAGGATAAACTCTTGTTTCCAGACATGTGATCTGAAGCACCTATGTCAACAATCCCCTTATCATTTACATGGCAATGTGTAAAACATGAAGTACTTAGATTACCTCTATGTGCAATTGAGGCTATGGGAGTCTTAGATGATGTGTTGGCCCCCCTTGAGTAGGCTGGGATTGCTCAATACTGAGGCTATAGATAAACTTTGTTTATCTATCAAATATTTGGAAGAAGAATGTTTTTTTGGCCATTTAACTTGGCTCTGATACCATGAACAAAGAGATGAAATGAAATAGTTCTCTTTATTGAAGTTTATGAAAGATTGCATACAAGGATTTATAGACCATCCTTATTTGGTATTTCAGGAAACAAACTAGAAAAGAAAACAAATCTCCTAGAAATCAGAAATGATAAAAACGGAAGCTATAAATCAGGGAAAACAAACTCCACAAAAAAACTGCAACTAATCCCACAAAATTTAGAATTTACTCAGTCCACAAAATCAGGAATTTACTCAGTCTTTCGAACACTAAGTAAGTGATTCTGACCAACGTGTTTCTCTGACTTTGTGGCATTGAAGTTAAATGCTGGTTGCCTCCTTTGTGGCACAGATGTTGTTGAAACACATTCCCACCTCTTCTTCCTCTGTCTTTTTGCTATTCCTTTTTGGTAGGCTGGTGGTTTGGATCCCTACAAACCATTGCATGGTGACTCACTTGCTAGCATGTTATTGTGGTCTCTTTGGAAGACTATAAACAAGCTCATTTTTAGAAGGGCTCCAGTTCGTTCATCCTCAGTGGTTGTTTGATGCACGTGCCAGTTGTGAAAGGAGGTTGTGGCAGCAATGGGTGTCACACCCATGTTTGAGCTAGACTACAAACAATTTTAACAAAATGAGTAGCTTGGACATCTAGGAGAGTAGGTTTGTTGGGCAGACTTGTTGCCCTTGTAGAGAGGGAACCTAGAGCTTTATGATGCATTGTTCTTTGCTTGTTGGGAAGAATGGACACACTACCTTTTGAGGGTTGCACATTGCTGTATCAGAGGAACTAATTGCATACTACCTCATCTTGCCTAATATCAGGGAAGTTGTTCTTTCATCCTTTCGGGAACTTCAAGATGTTGAGCCATTTTTCCAAGGGCAAATCCCCAAGACTACTAGTGGTCAGGTGCCAAACTTGTGTTTATTAGCACTTGGGCAAGTAGTAGTCAAGCTTGTTGATCGGTTTTTTGTTCACTTTGGAAATGTTTGGAAGTTTCAAGGGTTTCATTTTGCCTTCCTTCACTATCTTCAATTGGGGAGGCATGTCAACCTTCCAAAATTCTTCTATTTCCTCTATAGAGAAGAGGAGGAGGTAGAGATTCTGACTTGATTCTTGCTATTTCAAAGGTTATGAAGGCTTTGAACCTTGGAGTGAACGTTGCTTTGGGAGGGTTTATGCCAAACATCAAGTATTACAAGATGGGGTTTCTTCCTTTTGTGTCTCCTAGGGGGAGGACAACCCTCAGCTGGAAGAAAATTCCACTTCATTTGTTCAACCGATGCTTGATTTTCTAGAGGTCCTCGAGCAATGGGAAAGTGATATACAAGATATAACTAGGCGGTTTAGAGGAGGGAGCTTGAATCTAAATATGCAGTGGATTTTTGTCAAGCTACTGACGAGGTTGACCGTCACCTAAGAGAAGAGGAGCAGAAATGCAGGGACATAGAGGATAAGGTGCACACGGAAGAAGAACAATGATGGTGGGAATAGGAGTAGGAGAATTGAAAGCAACAACTTCTGTAGCAAGTTGCCTTCAGAAGTAGGCTTGAGGACCAGGTGTAGAAGTAGATCAGGGATGATTTGTGGAGGGCAGCTGAAGAGTAGAGGATCCAGGAGTAGGAGAACGTGGTGCAGCTTGACAATGATCATTTGGAGGCAATAGGGAAATGCTAGAATAAGGCACATGAATCCAATGTTAGGCATTGGTTCTAGGCTGAGAAGTGTCTGTACATGGTGATGGGTATCAATAGGGATACACTGTGGAAGAACTTATGTAAGTTCACTGGGCAAACTTCTGGCATGCTTCACCAAGATAAGGCAAGACATTTGGGGAAGAAGATTGCCACCCTCATGGAAGAGAAATAGAATATCTTCTAATAGGCTGCTGGTTTCCTTTCATCTGAAGTTGATAGGGATATAGTTGATATTGTACACATGCCATGTTACTTTCTGCATGAACCTTCCTTTCCCAATATGATGAATCAGGTTTGTCGTCATTGCCATGGGTTTTGCCTTAGGTCTTGTGGTTTCTTGAATTTTAGTTATGAACAAAATTCAGGCCCATCATGGACCCAGATCTATGGTCAGTCTGTTGTTATAGTTTTTCTTTTCATTGGTAGTTGTATGTAGTGATTTTTATCCCCTGATTTTGTCCTTTTTGACCCAGGGTTTATTCCTTCCTTTTACATTTGTAATCACCCAGTATTTTTCACTGTAATATAATCTGCTTGACCTTTTCTTCTTCTTCTTCTTCTTCAGAAGAAGTTTATAAACAACTTCATCATCACGCTAGTGTAAACCTTCTCTTAGATACCAACCTGCATCCAAACCGTTGACTCCCAAATATTTGTCAGAAGGTTTAGTAGTGATACTTGATGATGTTGCAAGTTCTTTAAAGTATAAACAAGATGCGATGGAAGTACTTGTTTCTTATGAACCTTCATTTTTGCATTCTTCTATTGCAGCTGAGCATAAGGCTACCCAGTAAAATTGCCTATACTAATAGCCACCTGAAGTAGGCAAGAGGGATTATTGTCTTGGAGCTTGGATATAGCCATCTTAATATGAACCAAATAGGGATGGCCATGAGAGGGAATGCCTTGATTAGGGCTGAATTGAATACAAAGATGCACATGTCTGTATAAGGCAAAATATTCTTTCGTGATTTCTGATGGAGGCATGTGTAGGATGAGGATGATTTGAAATCAAGTGCAAGCATATTGATTTCACTGTATGAAGATTCCTTTGCAAAAATTTGTGGACTGCTAGGTTCCTGCATCAAGTTTTTACTTGTGTTGGAGTTAGCTGAACGTATACAATGAGAGTGTACACATGAAGATTAAATGTAAGGGCAACGTGAAATGCTTAGGAAGGGGCTGGAATAATAGCAACGTGTCGGACGTAGGAGGTGGAAGAACAACAACAATGGAAGCAGTTGAAGGGAGATTGACAGAGATAGTAAGAGGAGGAGCAGTGGTGGATGGCGGAGGAGGTGTGAGTACAGACAGAAACCCATGCTCAGCAGCAGATCCAAGAGGAACAATGCTAGATAGAAGGGCAGGCTTAGTGGTAGAGGGAAGAAATGCTTGCATGGCGCAAAGCAGAAGTGAGGAGTAGGATACTGGAAGATCACTCTATTCGATCACAATCAAAAGGTCCATAAATCAGTACCAAATGATATAAATCATAAATGCAACCACGTCAGCAGCACTCAAATCCATCACCATCATAAAATCATACAAAAATGACCAGATCAACAACAAATTATACAAATCATGAACACAAGCACATCATTAAAATTCACAATCATGACCCCAAAAATCAAGATATGAACCTGGAAAAAACTGGGTTGTTATAGATTGGTGATCATCTAGTTTGATCACCAAGATCCCAAGAATAATCTCATTGCACTTCAAATTTTATTTTACTAACATAATCTCTTTTTACGTGTTCAAAATAATAAGACAAAAACTGATCATAAATTGTAAATTTGCATAAATCACCAAATTAGAAAATTTCATATTATTTTATAAGACTTAGAGATATTTCCAAAAATTCCATATTTCTATAATTTTGAGGTTAAGAGAACGGTATCCTGAAATCTTTTAAGTTGCTGTCTCAGATTTTTACACAGCGTGGGCTGTTGTTTCTAGGCATGTACATGATGACTTTTATGATCCAAGGCTTGCAGACAGGTTGGTGATTGCAATTGCATATTCCTTTTCATAATTTTTCAATTTCATAGAAGCTTTGCATTGCTTACTATAGTTAAATTGGTGTTCAGTATATGTATAATAGTGGAACCGTCGGTAATGTTCAGAGAATGAAATAGCAGGCCCAGAGTACAAAATATTTTTTTAAATTCAGTAGTTCTAAGTAGGCTTTATGTTATTGTTACAATTCATCCTTAAGATGGAAAAACACTAATCCATCTATAAGATAACAGATAGAGAAAGCAAAGACAAATCAAGTATCTGTTATATAAGAAAGAGTTGAACTTTAATTCGTTAACTAGGTTTTTTTATCCGTTTGTAAGAAATGTTTCTCTGGTTATCATGAAAGGTTGAATCAGTTATTCATAAATAATAATGAAGGAAAATGACAATTTGGATGAAAGGATGTGATGTTTAGGATGAATAAATAATTTTGGACAGCATCTTGTTATCATTGTGATACCAGTAAAAAACATTTGGTAAAAAGAGGACATAAGTCAAGATAACAAGAGTACCTGTCATATAATGACAAACTTATTAAGGAAAAGTTAATCCATTTTTTTTTTTTGAAAAGAGGTCAGTCCTTTTAATATTATAATCAAATCAAGAACTGCGTATGTACAACCTGACAGGGGAGGGTAGGAGAACCACTTCCCCTAAAGCAAAATTGGTCGGGGGATATATCTCCCATAGACCAAGAGAAAATAGAAAACACACTAGACCGCAAGGCCCCCAAGTGGCCCTAAAAGAAAAAATGTTCTAGATCAAATTAGGCATCCCCCTTGAGAGGCAAGAGATCCCCAATCACCACCACACACCACACCACACCACACCCCACCTTAGAATCCAACACTAAAGAGGTCTTTGTAGTCTTGTGCAAGGGCAATGAGCCCGTTCTTGGGCATGGATGGCATCTAGGACTGCCCTGTGTTTCTTAGAAGCCACAGAGGTATCAACCTCATGGAATTGTTTGTACTGTATTGTCTACAAATGGTGTCAGAATATTGAAGGGGCTTCCTCTTCGTTAGCACCTGTGGCACATGGTGGCATGGGTGTGTTTGGGTTGGATTGGCAAGAGTTTGCCATTGACTAGCCGTTTAATCTGCATGAGCAGATTATGTAGGCTGCAGAAGCACTTTGTTGGGAATTGCAGGTGAAATACAAGGACCTTGCGAGGTCCACTATGGAAGCGGAGGCGAGGGTGTGCATAGAAGAAAGGGTTGCTTGGAAGGCGGAGCTGCAAAACAAGGGTCCCTTTCCTAGTATCCTTAGCAAGGGATTGCCAAACATCACACAACAAGGGCATGTGACTAGAAGCACATCTCTCCAATGCCTATCACTGTAATTTGCATCCTAAGCATCATAGTTGTGCTAGCCCAAACCCTGTCAATCTTGGACATGACATGATGCTCCTTTCTTTTGTTATTAGTCTAGGTAAACTTGCAACCTTGAATCTCCAGGCCCACCAGATTGAAATCCAAGAGAAATTTGAAAAACGTGTCTTCCCCTTGCAGCAACACCATGCCCTTCCTTGCTCTCTCCCAATCATATAGCCATTGGTTGATGTTTTGCACTATAAGCCATTAGATGTGGTCACAAACCTTGGACATGACCAGGAGGAGCTCTTGTAGTTGGTCCTACCATTCTTGTGGGCCATAGAAATTGGGTAAGAAGACTTTTTCTTCAAATAAGAAAATGTTGAGGCTCTATGACATTTTAAATATCATATGTGCCATGTATTTGGAAATGATTGCCAGTCCTCTAGCACAACCTTTGGTAGCACTAGAAAACAATGACCACTCCTACCAAGGTAGCACTTGGCCTTGGTCACTTTGTAGCTTGGCTTCTTGAAGACAAATCATATCACAATTTTCTCTCTCCACAAATTTCTTCAGGGTATTTTGTTTGTTATGGGGTACCTTGTCCCTGGTAATTTGATGACAAGATTTTCATAGTCTAATGGTAGACCGTTTCTTGTAGACCTCTTTCAAGGTTCCTTGCACTTCTAAATGAAATTCTTGAGCAATCTTCTTTTGTCTCAATTCTTGCAGGTTGGGTTTGTCCGATTTCTTTACTTCTTGTTTAACCTTAAACCCTTCCAACCTGCCTTTGGGGGTTGGGTTGTTGTGGGGAAGTTTGACCCCCTTGCTAGTGAAATCCAAGGACTAAGCTTAGAATCTCTGAGACCAAGGGGGTCGGGTTACCCATAGCAGCACCATCTAGATGTGGCTCCGAGTTCGCAACCACTACCATAGGTTCCTTTTGTACTTGCATCTCCTCATCCCCAATCTACGCCCTAGAAGCATCCTGGAGGATAGGAAACTGATTCAGGAGCTTGGATCTCGAGGGATCAAAATAGGTTGTGCAGAATGCAACTTTGATTTAGCCTTAGATCTTTTTCACCATGGCCTGCCACCCCTCCTGTCATGGGCCTTGTCACCCACGACCTTCCCTGCAAAACTTGTATGCATTGGTCTGGTGGTTACCCTTACCACAAACTCAACAATGGGAGTTATTTTGAGTTGTTTTTGTTTGCTTCATCTTACATCTCTCTTTATCCTCAACAAGAACATTTTCATGCTCAACCTTTAGTACCTATTATTCATATGATAGTTTCATTTGGATCTCTTGCAGCATCCCATTCATTTGAAGTGATCTCCAAACATAGAATTTGACAAACCCCATTTTTTCTTGTGATGCAGTGAATTTGTCAAAAGCAATAAACTTCCCAGAAAATCCTATGAGGAAATCAAAGTAATTGCAGCCAATTTCAATCATTGTCAAACCATAAGGAATAAGGTTAAGAAATAACTTGATAGCTTTTTCTAATATTTGGTATATGTTAGATCACATAAAATCTCGGTACTAGTAAAGATATAGTACCATTTTTGGTAAAGGTGATGATGAGCATGAGAGAGTGAGTGGGAGC
>MNCI01008168.1:688589-707710 GCA_015680685.1 Gnetum montanum | reverse complement strand
GGGGGGCGGGTGGGGGGGATGCTGGTGAGGCAATGGGCAGAGATGTTGGCGGAGGACCTGGTGGTAGAAGACTTGGGGGAGAGGTTGGCGGCAACACTGGTGGGTGGCTTGGTGGGAGTGTTGACGGAGGTTCTGGCAAAGATACCGGCAAGGTAAGATGGTTGTGTATGGTGACACGATGGCTTGGCGGCCTAGAGATGGGGGCATCGAAGCATGCTCTAGGAAGAAGGGCACCATGTGTTTGCGGTTCAGGTGGCCATCGTGTGAGGGTGTGCAGACAATGGAGCTTAGCTTGATAGGCAAGGTTGTTTCTATTGGTGCAAGGCCTAGGATGGAATTGATTAAGAAATTGGTGGCAATGACTTGGGGGTTGGGGATGTCAAGGTTTGGAGTTTATTTGAGGACATGCTTCTCTCATCATTTGTTCTGCTATTGAATAAAGGGCTTTTGGGGGGCCATGGTTTTATGGGGCTTGGGATCTGGCACTTACATCATAGCACCTGGGTGCACATAGGGACATAGACCTCTTCTCTTGAGCATTGGTATGGATCTATGTCTTGGGTATTTTGTGGGAGCTATGGACAGTTGATTTCTTGGAAACCCTTATCAATTCTTTTCAGGGAATTCATAACTTTTGATAAATTCACAAATTCAATGAAGAGAATGGGGCTTGCTCATTTCTGTGTTTGGCGGTTGTTGTCATCTGAAGACTTTGTTTAGGAGGTGTTCTTGGATCTCCCATTTGGGGATGAGAAAGTGGTTGTGGAATATTAGAATATCGAGGTTGATAAAACTTTTAATGATGGGTTGGCTATTGGATCCCATTGTAGTAAATTTGGGAAGGGCAACCATCAGGCTGTTGCTTGTTGAGTTAGAGTTAAAGTGCCTATGCCTCACAAGAAGGGCAGCGGTGAGTGGATGGTGGTTGGGTGGCATGGGCATCCCATGCTAGAAATTGTGCCTAATGCTGCTTTTGCGATGCCCAGATCTCAAAGGGGGATTTGCCTACTGATCTAGGTTGTGGTGCTTCATGGATTCAAAATTCAGTTCTTGGAGGGGGAGGAGGGGGAGTGGGACTCCACCTGCTTGGGGTTTAGGTGTTTGTAGTGCTAGGTTCTTTGATGCCAAAGATGGTGAAGGTTTGAAAGACTGTTGTAGAGGGTTTCCAGTCTCACCATAATCCATGAAGGTTGGTAGGTCTCTAACACTAGTGGCGTGCAACAAAAAGATGCAGATGGAGATTGACTTGGGTTTGCAAAAGACCTTGAAAGAGGTCTACAAGAAACGGTTTGATGGTAGACCATGAATAGCTTGTCATGGAATTGTAGGGGTTAGGGTATGCCCTATAAAAGAAATATCTTGGAGGAAATTGTGCATAGAGAAGATTGTAACATGGTGTGTTTGCAAGAGACAAAGTTGCAACTTACGAAATCCCATTTTTTGCAATGGGTTGGATGGTAGGTAGAGCTTGTCGCCAGTTTAGGTAGGGTAGGGGGCTGGGCTATCCTCTCATGTTTGGTGTTTGATCTAGTGGATTTGTGTACCTAGAGTATAACTATTTTCATGGTTTTTCTTGGAATCTGTCTCACCAATTTCTATGTAGCTTAAAAGTGGGATGTATGATTGGAGGAGCTTAGGAGGATTTCATTGCTGGTGTCAAATAGACAACAATGGATCTTGGTTGGGGATTTGAACCAATGTGTGCATGCTTGGGAGAAGCCTGGGGGTGATAATACTAACCTCCCTAGTAGTCAACAGTTCTTGTTTCTGCTGTAGTCCCATGACATTGTAGACATTAAAATCAAGGGCTGCCTTTTCATGTGGATTAATAGGTGTCATGGGAAGGACTGTGTCATGTTTGTGATTGACAGAGTCTAGATCAATTCAAATATTTTGATGAACTTTGAGGTCCAAGTATATGGGAAGAAAGTAGGCCTTTGATCATCAATTGGTGGTCTACTAGGTGGGTTCTCACCTTTTCGCTTTGAACGGTTGTGGTTGTTGAAGCCTTGGCTAAGGCCCTCAGTGATGGAGATTTGGGTGCATTATCCTACTTAGGTTGATTTGCGGGATTTTCTTAAAGATGGGGTAACTTGGCTTAAGAGAGCCATCTATTCCAAGAAGTAGAGAAGTTTTCCTTTCAGTCCAATAGAGCTACCTTGCAAAAATGATTAGCCAAGCTCTAAGCTCTACAAGAAATGGGGGCATCATTAGAGTAGGCCAAGCGGGAAGTTCTCAAAGAGCTACAAGCACTTTTTAATGAAGAGGAGTTGTATTGGAGACAATGGCCATGAATTAGGTGGATGAAGGAGGGGGACAAATACATGGTTCTTCTTTGCCATTGCTAAGTCAAATGGATAGTCTAGGTGGATGCATCAATTGGTGCTTGAAGGGACCACTTATGTTCATGCCTAGGAGATTGCGTAGGTAGTTCAAATGTATTGGGCTAAGATCTTGTGTAAGCACAACACCCTCTTGTTGTTTGTTCTAGTGTGGCCCGTGATTGGTGAGGAAGAGAACTTCTTGCTGCTTGAAGCTTTTACATGCATCGAGTTGGAAGAAGTTATGGTGTTGTTGAATGTTGATAGGGCCTTTGGTCTTGATGGATGGCTTGTTGAATTCTTTAGGGCGTTTGCTGATATCTTGGGGAGGAATCTTTGAGATGCTTTCAACATGATGCTCAGATGGCAAGAAATTCAATGTGAAATCAACTATTCCAGGATTGTGCTTATTCCCAAAACGGCCAACCCTACAGACCCATCTCAGTTTCGGCAAATTGGGGTGTGTAACACCTTGCTTCACCTATTCACTAAAATGCTGGTTCATTCGTTGTCCTTGATGATGTTGTGCCTGGTGGGGGGACATCAAGATGATTTCATCAAAGGTCGTTTCCTCTAGGATCAGACAATCATGATGTAGGAGATTCTTACCTCATTGTAGAATGTTGGTTTCCTTGGTATGTGTCTCAAGTTGGACATTAGAAAAGCCTGTGATACGGTTAGCTGGGAAGTTCTGTGGGAAATTATGCTAGGTAAGGTATTTGATCTCAAATTTGTTAATTTATGCATTTATTCGCAAGCCTCGGGGGCATATTCTTTTGGCATTGAATGGATCCTCTTTCCCCCTAATTGTTTATTCTTGTAATGGACACTTTGCAGTCCTACTACAAGATGGAAGGTTGCAAAGGGTTGGAAATTGTAGGGATCAAATGCTTGGCAGAACATTATGTAGATGACACCATTCTTTTCTCATGTGCGGCTGTGCCATAGGTTGATGTGGTTAATAGAGCCCTCAGCAAGATGGCTTAGGAGATTGGACGGGAAATCAATTTGGGGAAAGTTGACACTGCAACTCATCAACATTGATGGGCATGTTAGGGTGAGGATCTCCTAGATTCTAGGAATTATACTATGCGCTGAACATGATTCAGACTTAGGTATGGCTATTTACGCTTGGCGTAGGAAGGGGACCTGGTCTACGCTGACACAATAAATGTAGCAACATATTGGGCAGTTGGACTACTTGTTTCCTTACAAGGAAATGAAGACTTGTTCTTGCCATCTTAGTTGCGGCTATTGCTATATTTTACTATTTTGGTGGCTTCTCCTCCCACATGCATCATCCTCAAGGTTGACTAACTAATTAGAAACTTTGTTTGCTTGGGAGTGGGGGTGGGGTTGGGGGAGGGGGAAAAGGGGTGAACAGATGCATTTGGTATGTTGGGACATTGTTGCCAAACCTAGGGACACCTAGGGCCTTGGGGTGTTGAAGTTTTAGGATGTGATTACCATGGGATGTTAGCTTCTGACCAACTAGCTCTTGCAGTTTGATGATAACTCGGCCGAATGGATACATATTATGCATAACAAATATCAGCAATGGGATATTGGGAACTAGGAGTTGCTCATATGGCGGACCATCTATAGGCATGCTAATGAAATGGCACGGGGGTGTATGTTGGAGGTGCCACCATGCAACATCATTAGGACTGAATACCCCAAGGTTGAAGTTTGGTGGGTGGTTTGCAAAGGCAGGCTACCAATAAAAATAAAGGTGTTTCTTTGGTTGTCCGGCCATGTTGTGGTCCCGATGCATGTAGCCTTACGTGCACAGGGTTTAAGCATTAATGATATATGCCTGTTATGTACAGGGGCTTAAACCATGGTCACTAAAAACCATGGACCCCTTTTCAAGGTTTTCTTGTAGTCTCTAGCATTCTAGAAAATGAAGAGTAGTTGATCCTAGGGAGGGAATGGATCTTCAAACCATCCATGCCCTCAGAGTAGGCCACTCAACACTTAATGAGATCAAGGTTAGGGTGGGCCCCTATAGAAGCAAACTTTCAAATCAAGCTTTGCTACAGAGTCTCCAAAGGTTTGTGCTTTAACCTAGTGTTAATTTGGAGGCCCAACTTGTCGAAATCTAGCTACACCAAATCAATGCGTTCATCGCTAGTGTGCCAAGCCCAAAAACGAATAGACAACACATGACATAGAGCACCTACCATGACGCCTTTTAGCTCCTTTCTCCAGAAGGGAATTAGATGAGGCATTGGGATTGATGAAGTCGAGCAAAGCATTGCGCTGGATGGTTGGCTGATAGAAAATTTTAAAGCTTTTATCGACATCCTAGGGGAAAACCTCTTGGATGCTTTCAACATGATGCTGAGGTGGCGACAAGGGCACATAGAAATGAATTGCTCTCGCATTGTGATGATTCCAAAGTCAAGCAACCCCAGAGATCCATCATAATTTAGGCTGATTGGGGTGTGTAACACTCTACTATGTCTTTTCACAAAGATGTTGGTTGCTAGGTTGAGACCTCTTATGCCACAATTGGTGGGCCCTAACTAGGTGGGCTTTGTTAAGGGCAGATACATTCAAGACCAGATCATGTTAATGCAGGAGGTTATGTATTCACTACGGCTCACGGTATCTCGATACATGTCTCAAACTAGATATTTCAAAGGCTTATGATATTGTGTCATGGGTGGTGTTGCAAGTGGTTATGTTGAGAAAAGGCTTTCACCCATATTTTGTTCAGTTGTGCATCTAGATTCAATCTTTGAGGGCTTTTTCCTTAGATCTTGAAGGAAAGTTGTAGGGGTTTTCCTCCCCGGGAGGGGCTTAAGGCATGGGGATCTGCTATTGCGTTACCTTTTTAGAACAGTTATGGATACCATGTAGGCATACTATGAGATGGAGGGGATAAGGGGGTTGGATATAGATGGTGTCAAATGCTTGGTTGAACATTATGTTGATGATACCATGCTATTTTCTCAGGTGGAGGTACCTTAGGCTATGGTGATTAACCTAGCGCTAGAGTGTATGGCAAGGGAGATTGGACTAGAGATAAATAGAGGTAAGTCTGCGGTTCACTTGCAGCACACCAAGGCCAAGGTTGAGTGGTTGATTATCTAACAATTGGGGGTTTTGTTGGGTTTGCATGGTGATTGTTACATGGGGCTTCCTATGTATGATTGGCATAGGAAACAAGTATGGTGTGGGCTTATACAAGGACTTCAGAAATGTATCGGTCACTAGACAAGTCGTTTTCTCACTTGGGGTGGAAGGGTGTTACTTGCTACATCAATTGTTTCTGCAATTGCCAGGTATGCTATTGTTGTGGCCTCCCCTTCAAATGGTATTATTGAACGCGTCAACCAGATCATATGGAATTTTTACTTGGTCTAAGGGAAAAGGAGGAAACTGGCTGCATTTGGTAAAATGGGATTTCATGACCTGTCCTAGGGGTGCTGGGGGTTTGGGCATTCCTAAATTCCATGACCTTATAGATATGGGATATCATAGTATGGTGAACAAATTAACATGACCAAGTTATCATCAAGCCCAATGGGTCAATATGGTTGATGGCAAGTATTAGTGGTGGGAAGCTGGGCATAATGACTTGCACGTTTGGAAGAAAATTTGTGGGCATGCTCAGAAAATGATACAATGGGGGTTATTGGGTACCTCCCCACAACAACTAATCCAACATAAATACCCAGAAGTGAACGGGTGGAAGACGTTATGGAAGGGTAAACTTTTGGAAAAGATTAGAATGTTTGTCTGGCTAATACATCATAATGCGTTACCCATGAAAGAGGGTTTAATGGGGTGGGGGGTTACTATTTCTGCCATGTGTCCCCTTTGCATGGCTATAGTGGAGACGGTCACCCACTTTATATTGGAATGTGAATTCACACACCAGGTATTCCAGGCGGTGAATTTTCGACACTATTTGAATGTTAACAATGATACGAAAGAGAAGGCAATTTTGTGGGTGTTGTGGAGAGCAAGGAATAGTCAAATTTTCCAAGCTTAGCCGCTACCATCGTTGGTGCAAATTGTGCCTAGGGTATATGATTGTGGATAGAGGCGCACAAGGCTATGGAGGTGATGTTGACTTTCGAGCTAGCTTGCGATGGGTACCGATCCTACTCAGTGGTTTGGGGCCTAGTTAGTTGGGTGGGGTGGGCGAAGCTACTCCCCTTGCTGCACGGGAAGCCAGAGTTGGTGGATGAGGCGTTCTATACAAACTAGATGGGGTATAGCACCCTATTCAAGGGCATGAGAATTGAGGTCATCGAAGAATCTATTGCATGGCTGCTGGTGGTGTTGGCGGTGGGTGAAGCGGTGCCTATTAAAGGCTGTGGGTTACAAGATGCAGAGATTTTCTTCTTTGGGTCAGTCCCCAAAATAGGGAGCAACCAAGTTTTGAAGTCAGTGCAATCTGTGCTGTGGCAAGATGTGGTGGAAGTGGTGGAATGGTTTTTCGTGCAGTCCAGTAATGTCTCGATGTTGCAGGGATTGCATTTTTCATTTATGTGTTGCATGTGGATGGGCAACTGGGTAACTCTACCTTGCTACATCTTAGATGTGTTGTGGCGACAGCGTTGGTGATGCCACTTAGGCTTGATTTTGGCCTTGTGGCGGGCATCTATGTTAGGGACTCCTTGCCCGGATGCAGGCTTGATTGTTAGGAGGGTTTATGGGCATTGATGCTCAGGATGTGAGCTGCTAGTAGTTGTCGATCTCACGAGTGGGTTAGAGGAGGAGAACTCTAAGGTTGGCTCAGAGGAGGGTGAGTTGGATTCACTAATAGAAATTGGGGAGCCTAGTCGACAGCAACCTTTCATCGTGCAAGGGGAGATGGGGGAGGTAGAGGAGGAACATCTTGCCGGTAGTCACAGGGTGGGGGGAGGCTTGGGGGCTGTAGACTAGGAAGGGCTTGTGGTCCTTCATGTGGAAGGGGGAGGTGCAAGGGGTGTAGGCCCCCTTGCTTAGTGCATGTGGATGATTGTCTTGCCGAGGTGATAGAAGTGGCTGCTCTTCATGTGTTGTAGGAGGAGCGGGCAGTTTGGCAACATTGATGGACTAAGTGCAAATAAGAATTTAGGTGCTAGTTGGAGGAGACTGTGCAGGAGGAGTGACGACAACATGATTTGGTTGAGGCCATGGCTAGGGAGGCCCTCGAGGCAGAGCTGCGGGAGAGCCTGAGGGTGCAACTCTAGGAGGAGGCATGGCTCTAGGAGCAGCAAGAGAAGGTGGAGCAAGAAAGGTAGGCTAGGAAGGAGGAGGAAGCTACTTGGATCCAACAATAGTTGGATCGTGCTCACAAGCAGGGGGCACATTCGTGGTTACGGTAGGGGCACTGCCCTTATGTGGTCATGCATGTCGGATGTAATACCACATGGCATGTGCTTAGGCGACACATCAGGCATAAAGGGCATGATCTGCATCCGGATGTAAAAGGGAGCATCCTAGAGTTTGTCAGGAAAGAACAAGCTTTTAAAGTCTTCCAAGATGTAGCTGTGTTTGTTTTATCGGAGAGGCATCGTGCTGTCCTTGACATGGTTCATTCCCAAGAGCAGGCTTTTTGTGCTTGCACTCGACTGCCTACTTGCCTATAAGGATGTAGGTGCTTGAGTTTTTTCTTCCTGTTTTTGACCAAATTATCGTTTTGGGGGTTGGGGGTTTTTTCTACCCCCATTTTTGTGGGTTTGGTGGGTGTGGGGCAATGGCCCTAACCAAATCTTGGCCTTTCAAGGGCAGGAGTGCTGTAGATACTATCTGTAACTCTTTTTACTAATAGACATCTTAAATATTTCTTAAAAAAAAAAAAGGAAAAAAAGAACACCCCACACCCCTTGCCCTCCCATGCATCTCCCATCGAAACTTGCTTACTGACCTGCTACCTGTGGCAAACCCCTCCTCTCGTATTTCCAGCTTGGAGCTATCATCTCGTTTGTCTTCCAGTTGATGTTCTTCTTGTTGGCTTCCACATGCTTGCAACCTTTTGTCAACCCTGCAATGGCCTCCATGTCCTTCCTCCCACTCATTTAACCCCTCGTGAAAGCCTATCATTGTGACACCCATCTTGCTGTGTGTCTTGTCATTGTGCGCCCCGCCATATGCTGCAGCTTGCTCCCCATTGCACACCATCATGCCTATTTTCCATGCCCTTCTTGCTTGGTCTGCCTTAGTGCTTGCTTCACCCTCCCCTGTAGCACCTGTTACACCCTCTCCCATCGTTGTGAGAATTGTTTGATCCTGAACTCACAACATTGATGGGTAGACAACGATAGCTTTGTTGACGATTCCTTGCTACCGATGTTTTGTTAAAAATATCAAAGAAGCACATGATGATGGATATCTCCCCCGTGACCAAGCTAGACCTGCTGATCAATTGAATATATACATGACAAAACTTGAGAAATTCCAAGATTCAATCATTTGAAGCTAGGTACAATACAGAATAGTTACTATATGAGAAACATGGAGATGCAAAATTAGAAGCTGTTTTCATTTCATGTTCTCTTTATAGATTTTAGAATTTTTTTTGTTGCTAAATTCTTGATTAAGCAACATTTAGCTACGATGTGCAAAAGAGATATCCAAGCATTATGATCAAAGTTTTACTTATTTTCTTCAAATTTGAATTATGTTCTTGGGCTGCTAGAACACAAGCTTGTGTCCTCTTGTGTTGGTGTTGTAATATCTGTTGGCTTTTGTGTTTTCTCTGTATTTGTGACATATACAATTTCATTTGGCATTTTTTTTTGACTAGTGTAGACTCTGTTGTCTAACTTACTGTTTTTTGGAGTTCTTGCTAGTCTATGTATTCTTTTGCGCTGGGGTGCTATGGATGCAGAAGCTTATTCAGAAGTATCACATCAGATATTGCAGCATCTTTGGAAAGTTGCTTGTAGCAATTCCAAAGGAGACAAAGGCTTATTGGTAAAGGCACGTGTATCAGCGGTTCGGGCACTTACATTTTATGAGGTGGGGGCTTACTATTTCAGCAATTTTCTTCTGAAATTCTGTGTTGAGCACAGGCTAATAAATTTATTTGGGATCTTCGATGAAATTTTTTGTTGTTTCCGGGTATAACAGTTGTTTCTAATATCCTGTTTTGCCCATCTTCAGAAAGTCCCAAAGAAGCTCATGGTTCCTCATCGTCAGATGTATAGTCATTTCTTATGTATGCTAACAGGATTTGAACTGTATGCCTGTGACAGGAATCATATGTTTTAGAGTGCTTGCCAGGAATTCGTGAGAATTTAATTAATTTGCTTCTGTCTGAAGAGCAAGTTGAAGTATACCAGATTATAGTTGAATTGATGTGCAAATTCATAGAGTATGAAAATAAGTGGGTGGTGGAGCTCTGATGCTGACTATTTTTAATGATCGTAGCTTGTTTTATTATTTAATTTCACATAGGAGCTTTGAGAGGCTGATACTGCTATGATCTAATTTCAGGACACGCCAGAGATTTAGGAAAACTGGGAGACCTAAGATGACCAAGGTGGAGAAATTAATGTATTCGTTGCCTAAAATTGTTTCGTTAAAAGGTGATTAACATGTTTGCATTTCCAACTTCGTATTATTTCTGTGGATGTATAATAATTATGAAGAACTGAAAATTGTAACAAGCTTAGGACAGTTCTCTATAACTCAAAAGCACATACTGCTCAGGTATGTAGAATTTAGCACACTCAGACTAACTATTTGGAGAAGAATAGTAAAGAATCTGATCATCATGCAAAATGTCAATCACATCAGTAAACCTTTCAAAGTGAAAGATTCACCATCTCATTCTTTCACACATACAGATGTTACATGTTGTCATAGAGTTACCGCATTCATGACATCATGTCGTTGGTTTACTTTCCCTGACCAAACTTAATCCTAAACTAGCCCACAATCTTTGAGGCTCTTGATGTCATAAAACTAAAATTTAACATTAATTTTAAACTCAGTACATGTAGTCCTTTTTAAAATTAGCATTAATTATTTGATATGTTCACTGGATGACATTGCGACAGTGCCCCTGGAAAATGGGTAGTGTCAGTCTGACTCTTGGTCCCTATGTGCCACTCACCCCCCTTTTGCAGACATTCCAAGCAAGTTTGTCAGGTTTTCCACAGAAATCCTAATCTGACTTCCTTGGAACAATGTTCTATCACCTTTAATAACTTAACATCATGGTTCCAAGGTGTGGATTGGATCATAGATCATCTTCTCAAGTAGAAGATTTTGGATTGCCCTAAATCATGCTTGAAAATTGCATGGAATTGCATAAGATATAAAAGACTGGATTTAAGAGAGAATGAATGGTTCTTCTCTTATTCACAGAATGAAGAATAACAACAATTATATAGGATTGCCAGCAAATCTGACAACTAATTAGGCAACTAAATGCCTAAAGAAAAGGAAAGTATAAAACAGGAAATAAATCACACTAAATCTGGAAAATATAAATCGAGAAATTCTAGGAATTAAGTCCTGGGATCATTCTACATTGCCCCTCAAGTTGAGTTATATATGTTTATCAAACCCAACTTGGAGCTCAATTTTTCAAAGTTGATGTGTGGTAGAGGTTTCATCAAGATGTCAGCAATCTGATGTTGTGTTGGTGTGTAGGATAGAGAGATTAGATCTGACTCAATCTTTTCCTTAATTAAATGTTGATCTATCTCAACATGCTTGGTGCAATCATGTTGCACATGATTCTTTGCAATATTTATAGCTTCTTGGTTATCACAATAAACTTTCATGAAGTTTCCATAAGGTAGTTTAAGTTTTGAAAGTAACCTTTGCAGCCAAATGATTTGACAAATACTTAGAGCCATTGCTCTACATTAAGCTTCTGCACTACTCCTTGCAACTACCAATAGCTTCTTGCTCCATCATGTGACCAAGTTCCCCCAAACATAGGAATAGTATCCATTGGTTGATCTTCTATCGATGGGAGATCCTGCCCAATCAGCATCAGTGTAGATGTTGATATCTCTACTGTTAGTTTTCTTGAATAACAACCCTTTTCCTGGTGTCATTTTGAGATATCTGAGAATGCAATAGACTACATCAAGATTATCTTCCCTTTGATTGTTCATAAACCGACTTACAACACTAATAGAGAAACCTATATTTGGTCAAGTGTGGGAGAGATAGATCAATTTTTCCACAAGACACCAATATCTCTCTTTATCAACTGGTGGGCTATCTTCACTTGTTTCTAATTTCTTTGTAGAATCCATAGGGTTACCACAAGTTTACAACCAAGCATTCTTGTTTCCTTTAATAAGTCTAAAATGTACTTATGTTGAGAAACACAAATACCTTTTCTTGACCAAGCAATCTCCATCCTAGGAAATACTTAAGGGACCCTAGGTCCTTGATTTCAAATTCTGTAGCCAGAAATTTCTTTAATCTAAGAATTTCTTCTTGGTAGTCTCTTGTCACAACTATATCATCTACCTAAACAATCAAAATTTCCGTTTTACCTCCAATTGACTCCATAAGAAACTTGGTATGATCTGTTTGCATTGGTTGTAACCAAACTTCTTCATGGCCTTTGCAAAGCTGTCAAACCATGCTCTAGGAGATTGTTTTAGCCCGTAGAGTGACTTCTTGAGCTTATAGACTTGTGTTGGCTTTTTAGAACTTTCAAACCTAGGAGGCATGTCTATGTAGACCTCTTTTTCATAATCCCCATTGAGAAAAGCATTCTTAATGTCAAGTGGGTATAGAGGCCAGCCAAGATTTGCAGCCATTGAGAGAAGAACTCTGATTATCTTGAGTTTGGCTATTGGAGCGAATGTCTCCTGATAATCTATCCCATATGATTGAGTAAATCCTTTAGCAACCAATTGGGCCTTGTATGTATCTTTCTATGCTGCCATCAGGATTATGTTTGATCATAAAAATCCATTTGCACCCTACAGTTCTCTTGTTGTTTGGTAGTGTAGTAACTTCTCATGTTCCATTCTTTTCAAGGGCTCTAATTTCCTCATTCACTCTTGCTTTCAATTCCAGATGCTTCAAGGTTTCATGAATATTATTGGGAATCACAGTGGAGACAAGATTAAGTGTGAAGGCCTTGAAAACTGGAGACAAGCCTTCATAAGAAACACAGTATGAAATAGGATGACGAGTGCATGAACGAACACCCTTTCGAAGAGGAATAGGCCACCAAAGATCATCTGGCAACTCAACAGTATTAGAATTAACATCACTGTTGCCTAGTATTTCAAGATTCTTGGAGTTTGGCTCTAAGTCATGATTCAGCAAAGGATGTGTACTTGTCTCTGGTTCGTCCTGAAAATTGCAAGAATGTAGAGGAACAACACCCAAATCAGTTTCAACTTCAGACTTTGTAGCTTGAGTTGTGTTTGAGGTTTGAGGGTCTGATGGACTCTGAACCAAGGGTATAAGAGAAGGTGGCACAAGAGAAGGTAGAGTTGAAGCAATAGTGGGTTTGGTTTCAACATTGGATTCTGAAAACTGATATTCTTCAATTGGCTCACTCTACCCTTGAATAGTAGATTTCGGGTAATACGGTTGATCTTCCAAAAAAGTAACATCCATTGAAACAAAAAATCAACGTTTTTGTGGACAATGGCACTTATACCCTTTATGTGCATGAGAATACCCAAGGAAGAGACACTTTTTTGATTTTGGGTCCAGTTTGCTTCTATGAGGTTGATTTATGTGGACAAAGGCAGAACATCCAAGCACCTTTAAAGGAATGGTGGAAATAAGGGCGGGGGGATGGGGATTTGGAAAGGATTCAATGAATACTTGACATGGTGTTTTGAATTTTAAAACTAGCGATGGCATTCTATTTATGAGATAAGCAGATGTAAGAATAGCTTCCCCTCAAAAATACTTCGGAACGTTTGATGCAATCATGACAGATCTTGCAACTTCTAATAAGTGTTTATTTTTCCTTTCTGAAACTCCATTTTGTTGTGGACTTTCAACACAAGAGCTTTGATGAAACAATTTCGTGAGCAAGAGGATACTTTCCTAGATGAGAGGAGAAATATTCTTTTGCATTATCAGTTTTGAGAATTTGAATTTTACTGTTAAACTGGGTATTGAGCATATTGTTGAAATTTTGGAAGATCATCCCCACTTCAGACTTTTCTTTCATAAAGAGTAGCCAAGTGACTTGAGTATGATCACCAATAAATAGAACAAACCATCTAGAAACCGTGATATTTTTCATTTTTGATGGACCCCAAACATCACTATGAACAAGAGCAAATGGTTGAGAAGATTTGTAAGGAACACTTTGACATGAATTTTGAACATGTTTCTATAGTTGACAGATCTCACAATGGAACAACTTTGGATTTTTATTAACAAATAATGATGGAAATAATTTTGCAAGGTATGGAAAATTTGCATGACCTAAATAGTAGTGCCATAGCATGATTACATTATCTTTATTTTGAGAAGACATGGAGGATGAAACAAGACTCCGAGAAACAAACTTGGTAGATTGATGTTGCCCCTTTAAGTGCTCTTTACTTTCCAAAAGATAGAGGCCTGCTGACAGCTTAGCTTTACCAATCATCATCCCCGATTCCAAGTGTTGGAAAGTTTTGGGAAGTAAAATTAGTGATGCAATTCAAATCACTTGTGAGTTTACTAATAAATAGTAAGTTGTAGTCTAAATTGGGAACTAAGAGAATAGATTTCAATGTTATGTCCATTGAGAGAGAGATTGAACCATATTCTGTCACTTTAGAGTGAGAACCATCAACAATCTTAACAAAATAATTTTGAGTACATGGAACAAAGTTCTCCAACAAGTTTGCATTCCTACTCATGTGATCAGTTGCGCCTGAGTCAATAATCTAACAATCTGATTCATCTTTATGAACTATTAGGGCTTTGGTAATATTACCTTTCTTAGCAATTGAACCTGTTCGAATTGTGGTACTCAATAGTTGAGATTGGTGTTATAATCAGATCTGAAAACAATTAGATCTGAAAACAGAGATCTGAAAACACATTACAAATGCTCTAGAGAAATTATTAAAAACCCTACAGATCTGAATAAATCATTAGAGGCAAAATATTGCACTGTAAGAAACACTATAAACCACTCTCAAAACATTCCAAACTCTAGCAAACATTTGCTGTGATAACAGGATGAAAGCAGAATGAAAACAGTAAAAAGGAAATAGCACAAGAACACAAAGAGTTACGTGGTTTGGGCCCCTTTTACCCTACTTCCACAACAATGCTGATCTGCCTTCTATTCTTCTCAAATCTTAAGGACACAAGCTGTCCTTGCAACTTTTTCAACACACAATCTGTTATTTCAACAGGTCTCAGATCAACACTAACAAGACTCATGTCTCCAAGGTAAAACCTTGATACAATGCTTTCACTTTGAAGCACACACTAAAAGGCTACCCCAAGCCTTCTATTTATGAAGAAACATGAGGACCAAACCCCAATCCTCATACATGTGGGATAAAACACCAAGCCTCCTATATATGAGGAAACATTAGGACCAAACCCCAATCCTAATACATGTGGGATAAAACACATCCCCACATCAAATGCAACATAAAAGGAAATACAACAATTAATGTATTTGTCTTCATTTTTCCAACAATTGGATGGTTTGAGTCATTAATTTTTGAAGAGCATCAAATTGTTCTTTGTTGAATGGAGACTCGGTGGAGGCTGATTTTTCTTCCCCAGGGATCACAGCAGTGTGTCCGTTGGGCTAGTGATCTCTTTGTCCTCGAGATTTATGATCCAGAGGGTATACATGAAGATCATAGCATTTGTCTTTCGTGTGACCCAATTTTCGGCAGTATTCACACTTTGGTCTTCCTTTCTTTGACTGGTTCTCACTGGCATTGGCTGATTTCCCTTGTACTGCCATTGCTGAAGGCTCACCTACTGGCCCTCCAAGCATAAGTTTCCTCCTGCTCTCTTCATGATGAACTTTAGAGAAAGCTTCTCGGAGAGAAGGTAGAGGTTTGGTTCCCAAGATGCAACCATGAACCTCATCAAGACTAGGATTCAATCCCATTAGAAACTTGAACACTTGTTTCTTCTTCGGTGGTGCAACTAAGACTTTGGTGACATAATCATCTTTCTCTTTCACCCTCACATACATTAAAACCGATTGGGACCACGGGACATAATTAGGACCCAAAAGTTTGTGGACTGTGATAGGAGGAACAAAGGCATCTGAACCGCTTGAATTTGAGAGGGTGGCAGTTTCAGTGATGGGGATAATTGTAGAAGAAGAATGTTGGGTAGTATTTGCCATGGATAGAGAATGGCGATAGAGGCTGGAATGGTGCAGGTGAAAACACAACGGTAGGATCTGAAGCAGAAAAAACAGCGACAAAGAAAGGGCAGTTGAGTCAGAGGAGAGCTTCTGAATAGGAACCCGTCGGAAAAAATTGTTCCTAGGTATTAAACCTAAAGCTCTGATACCATAAAGATTGATTTTCAGAGAGAATGAATGGTTCTTATCTTATTCATAGAATGAAGAATAACAACAGTTATATAGGATTGCCAGCAAATCTGACAACAAATTAAGCAACTAATTGACAACAAATCTGACAACTAATTGACAGTAAATCTGACTACTAATTAACAGCAGATTTGACAACTAAATGCCTAAAGAAAAGGAAAGTAAAAACTATTAAATAAATCACAGTAAATCTGGAAAATATAAATGGAGAAATTCTAGGAATTAACTCCTAGAGTCATTTAACAAATATCTTTTAAATTGGAGATAGACTGTGATATGCCTTCCTATAGATAGCATGGTGTTTTAATATACATAAGTGTATGGTGATGCTTGTTACATAGGCAAACTCCTCTTTATGTGGGAACATGTTTAAAAAACTTCTAAAAAAGAAGAAAGGGGGAAAGCAAGATAGTAAGACCTTTTTTTAGGATTCTATAAATACCATCCTTCAATCATTCCATTTCAATTTGAAGTTCACAAAGGGAATTTGATAGAAAACAAAGGGTTCCAAGTTTCTAAAACAAGAAGCTGCAAATTTAACCTAACCCATGGATGCATGGAGCTACAATGTCTTATATTTTTAATCCTAGCAATCACTGAATTACTATGGCTAGGTGTGCATCATGCCAACGGTGTGCATCTTCTGCCCTTACCATCTATAATGTCATAGGCCACCTACAAATGCACTGTGTTTTGGTTGGTAGTTGCAACAAAATGCACACCATTGCCTAGAGCAGTAGTAATTGCAGCGTTGCTACTAAATTTGAAAATGACAATGATGATTTCAGGAGGTGTTGGCGCTCACCGTATGGCACATTCTCCAATAATCACTATTGACTAAAATGTTACCACTACCAACACGTAGCACATTAATAATTATTTGAACAGTTTTCTCTATTCTGCTTGACTTGCCCACATTGCTTGAAGTTTTTGTAGGATTTCTTTTCCCAAGTGGAGTTGGGTTGAACAAGTGTGCATCGATAGTGAGAACATGGCCTACATGAGGGCAATTGTGACATGGAGGCAATGGCCTACGAGTCACATTGGTTATGCCAAAATGACAAAGTGTAGGGTGTTTAGCATTGAGATTAGCAACAATGTGTGAGAGCAATTGTTTTTTAAGTGTTATTTGTCACACCTTGGTAACTTAAACTTTGAATTTTCAGCCAAATTAAAATTTTCATTAAACCAAACGGGGTATGAGATGTCATAAGTTTGTTCACAAGTTAGTTAATTCCAATACAGGATGTTCTTAATTCAATCTTTTGAACATAATATGACTTATCCATTAGAGTTACATTAGAAGCTTAATAATCAGGATCCAAAGTTCAAATTATAGTGATACATGGCCATTCCATTATTGCATAATGTTCATAAGAAGTTGCATATTACACAATGATCATAAAACATAATTAAATCAATCAATCTTCTCAATCTTTTCACAGCTGCATGCATCAAGCACCTTAATTCTTGTCTTCAACACTCCTTGACTTATCTACATGGGGCATATTTTGAATAGAGTTAGTACTCCTTTAGTAGATAAGCATAATTGTTGAGTTTGCTGGAACAAAGCACTAGTTGGATGAGGGAAAATGTTCAGCAAGAAAGTTGTCTATTAATTATTTAGAGACATTACCAACCTAATGGAGTGGCCTCGGTTGGATGATGCATATAACAACCCAATAGAATGGCCATGCCTTTCTACTAAATAGTAGAAATGCTATAAATGGGCACCATCTCAAAAGGGTTTAGGTCTAAATTCTTTCATCTTTGCTAATGTGCCTTAGGTCAAATTCTTCTATCTTGGTATACCCTTGCTATAGAACCAACCTACAACACACTAATAGCTAGCTACCTGAATAGTTTTCAAGGTAGACATTAGAATAACTTGCATGCCAAGAGGCCACTAACCCAATCCCTAAACTTGACAACCAATGCATAGTATAAATCTCTTAGCAACTTGCAAGGCAACGTGGACAAAGTCCCAGTAACTTGGTAGAAAACATAGAATGCTTTTGTCCTCGAATGTGGTAGTCAATGTAGATTGGAAGAGATTCTAACACCTCATTAAATCAACAAGTGTCCGAGTTAAGAAATTAGGTTTCTACAGGTATCAATAACTTGAAGTTCCAAGAGCTTATACCTCCAAAACTATATTATAGTATAAACCACATCCTATGCTACAATCTTTTTTTTTTTTAAGCAAAGTCACAAAATCTACAAACAAAATTGTGTTCAGGGATGTGCCTCCCTTATTGAGAGGGGGTTTCTCCCCCCTCTATTTGCTAAAAACTATATAAGATGACCAACCACCGTGAACAAGAAACTAGAGAGGAGTGCCCCTACGCTTGGACACAAGTCAAAAATGGCCAACACATGTGGCCCTAGGGAAAAAACCATCATGAACAAGGACATCGGTACATATAGTACCCAATTTCTAAAGGTGCTTTGATAACCTAGTACATTCACAATTGGGATATTCCTAACTGCGAATGACCTGCAACACATCATGATGATGTTCAGTGTCAACAAAAGCAACCACCTGCTAAAATTCCTTTAAAAGTAGCCTCTTTCCGTGCACCCTTGGTTGCATTCCTCTTGCCATCTTGATGAAGCGTAGCTAATGACTGCCTGATGTGTCAGTGTAGAGCCAACCAACAAGTGTTACTGTTTATGTGCATAATGACATATGGACATCTCCCATTATGCAACCACATTCAAGCATTATGTGTATGCACCTTATCTTGCTGCCATTGCAACTATTTTGTCTCCTCCCATTTGTGCTCCTTAGCTAGCAGATCCATTTGCTCTTGCTTAGCCCTCTACTGCTCTTCTTGTCACAAGTTTTCCCTGTTCTGGACACACAAATCATCAATAAGTGCTGACCTTGTCACCACTTTGTGTAGCTTGTGCTTCCACAAAAGGTCTTCCTTTTTAACATGTTGGGTCTCCATATGGGTAGTAAGCCACTGGAACTCTTCCTCCTGGGAACTCCACTTTGCCTCCCACATGCACCTTTCCTCCCTGTGTTCACCCTGTGTCATTGTAAATGGCCACATGCCCTAGTACATTGTAGTTGTGTTCACCATGGGTTATTGTGAATGGCTGCATGTTGTAGTTCAACATCATAGGTTGTTTTTTTCTTTGAGTAAATATTCGGGATTGTATTATTGAATATAGTACAAGAAATTACAAAATGTGGGTCAACAACATTGGCCCATGTGGGATGTGGTTACACCCCAAAACCATCATGCCTAACTGTGCATTAGTTTGACCGTACATTTGTCTTTTACATCAAGATGCTCTAAGCCAAAAACAACAAG
>MNCI01008168.1:666597-686196 GCA_015680685.1 Gnetum montanum | reverse complement strand
ACATCAAAGGAGAAACCTGTGGATGATTGCATGTGGATGCAAAGCTGGATAAAACCCTGGTCAAACCCCTTCCGTTGCATAATGGTGGTTAGGGCTTCCCAGCTGAGTGTATTGTATGCCTTGGTGATGTCGAGCTTGAGACAGAGCCCTGGGAAACCCGTTATTTGAAGAGAATGAAACACCTCTTGCATGAGAAGAACTTGATCCTGCAGGGTTCGACCTTGCACAAAACCGGTTTGGTTTACTCCCACTAGCTTGGGCATTAGCGGTGCAAGCCTACGAACGATCAATTTGGAGAATACTTGAATCAAAATGTTGTAGACCTCGATAGGGCAAAAGTGTTTTGGGTGGTGCACCTCCGCTTGCTTTGGGATGCACACTATTCGAGAACAATTGAGCTCCCTTCGAACTTGCCTCTTGGCCAGCATAAGGTTGAAAGTGTCCAGAATATTGGGTCCCATAATATCCAGGAAGGTCCTAAAGAATTCAAGGCTCCAACCATCTGGACCAGGCGCCTTCCCTCCTGGCATGTCGTTGATGGTTGCGACGCGTTCCTGCCATGAGAACGGGGTCAGCAGCTAAGCCTTGTCCTCCTCGTTCAACACCTGCGTAATTTGGACCGATATGGGCTTGGTGGGTCGCTTGGCCCATATCCTCTCCCAGTATTGTGTCAGCTCCCTAGCGATGCTTTGTGGCTCATCAATTATCCCCCCCTCCATGGTGTGTAAACAAGGTGGTTGGCTCCATCCTCGTGTCTTAGTGACGGCAAAGAAAAAGTTCGTTTGCCTATCCCCCTTTCGGAGCCATCTAACCCGTGATCTTTGTTTCCAGTATGTCTCCTCTTCTAAGTCAAGCCTTGAAGTTGCCACAAAATGTTCTGCTCTTCTTCATGTAAGTCCTCCCCAGCCTCCTGTCTAGTCTGGATCTGAATTAGCTTATCCCAGAGTGCCCTGCGACCCGTCCTGAACGAGAATTTGTCCTCCACTGGTAGGGTTCAGATAGCCCATTTTAGGCGAAGCAAACCATCTTTGAGGAAGTTCCTGGGGTCTCCCTGGCTTGGCCGGTAGTTTGCCCAAATGTCATCAACTAACGGCCTCAACCACGGTTTAGACAACCAGGTTGCCTCAAAACGAAATGGTCGCGGGGTCTAGGACCTTTTAGGTCCGAGCGAACAAAATAGGGATCGATGATTCGATGCGACCCGTTCCTGTCCTGTAACCTGCACGGCCAAGCGGAGGAGGAGGTTGGAACTGATGCAGATTTGGTCAATTCTAGAGAGGATGTGGTCCAGGCCTTTCCTCCTATTGCTCCAGGTGAATTGGCAGTTCTCAATGGGCAGATCCACTAGCGCATTGACTCACCTATTTATTCATGCAATCCAAGTTTCAGTTGTAGCTAAAATGCTTTGATACCATGCTAGCCTTCAAGGTGTAAATGCTCATAAATAATGTCAGAGAACATTTGAGAAGTGTGTATATGGAATGGAATAAAGATAATTGAAAAGACATGCATTCAGCTATATTATCTTGTACAACATCCTGTGGGGCATGCTAAGTGTACAATATTGCACTACAGCACAACACAAATGCAAACACTGCGATACCACACCATAATAGAAAATTATAAAGAGATGAGATAAAATAGTACAATACCATGGCCTGTATTTAACATTTGGGAAGAGCCTTTACACATCACACAATACATGTGTGATATTACATTATATGCAAAACTGAAAACAACCAAACTACAGTTACATGACATGAAGAAATCCTTTCCTGTATAAGAGAAATGAATCTATATCTCCTTGTTGAGTAATTCCTTTAATTTATAAATTAGCACTATTTTATGTTAATTCATCAATAACCCCATGGAGAACAAGCATAAAGCAGAAAATGCAATTATCTGATAATACACTGATACACAAATGAGAATTGCTGGCCATGTCATTTCATAAAATTGTAGTTTTTATGCCCCTCCAACAGTTTAGTATTCATTACTTATGTGTTGCTACTATCTAGTAACTTTATGTTTTTATTCTAGGAACTAAGAATGGCATTGCAGAACTTCCTGGTGTTTTGTTGCTGTGCTCGACTGATTTACCTTTGAAAGAGACAATAGTAAGAAAGAATGATTCAAAGGTCGGCTGTAGCATAACTATTTTTTAACCTAAATGCAACTGATGTTTCTTTCTCATCATATGTTAACATATAAATCTTAATATCTTTCAGGAATTGCTACAATTGCAGGCAAAATACGAGAGTGATTTTCTAGAAATTGCAAACTGTTTGCAGATTTCAGGAAATTTGTGCATTTCTTTGGTTTCCTTGCAGAGTTGGCAGTATTTCATCTGTCGGTGGTTAAGAGCTAAAATGATGGCCATTGAAGTTGAAAACAAATCCTATGATGCTGGAAAGATACTAACATTGGCAGCTAATGGCATTTTCGAGGTACATATGATGTAGGTTTTGTATTATTCACAGTTTACCTAGTGTTTTAATATATATTGACTTTTTATCACTGGTTTTTTATACGAGTCATCTGTATGCCTACGTCTATTGCATTGTCTCATGCTTATTAAACTTTTTATTACTTATTTTAAACCTTTCGTTCGTCCCTTCTATTTCTTTCTTGAATTTATAATAGCATGGAATACACCAGCAGTTGGTTCTCTTAATAAGACCTTGCATATTATCATACATATATCTAGCGCAGGAAGGAGGGCCTGAGTTCTTCACTATTAATGATTTTCTCTTAACGATATTGGAACATTCTCCTCATCTCTGCAAAACATATAATTATTTATGAAAAATTGAAATTTTAGAAATATAGGACTTTGTTTTGGCTGTTGCTAGGCACGCTTAATGTGTTATTTATTCTTGATAAATTTTATTTCAGAAATAGTTGGAATTTATTGCTGTAATCTGTATGCATGTTTGAAGTTAGTAGAATCGTGTTATACATGAAAGAATTTCACATTTTCAATGATATGCTTTTGATCAATTACAGCATTTAAAAGTGAAAGCAGATGAAGTTGTACCTAGGGTGGCAGAGAACGTGATTTTGGCCATTGGAGCTCTCTGTTCAGTAAGTGCAAAATTTGACATTCGTATGTGAATTACATTTTTTTGGGTTACTCCTCTGAATTACTCTAATAAAATTACAAATTCATACTTGAAATTACATTAAAAAAATCTTTGGACCATTCATAGCTTTCAATTTGTTTTTTTGGAAGATGTTTTGAATCATACTTGATTCATCATTAGCTGTAATTGATTTATCAAGAATTAGATAGAGAATATATAATAGGGACCACCACTTGGAGTGATGGTATGATGCTTATTTCTCTAGTTGAAGACTTGAGTTTGAGCTTGTGTGGAGCCACTCGAAAGAGGTTAGGCTTTCACTTATCCATTGCCCTCCTAGGACCTAGCTTGGTGGGATGAGCATAATGCCATACCACTAAATCACCAAGATAAGACCATAATGCCTTCCCTCCCATTGCTATTAGGGGACAACTAGAAAGTACCTTAGTAGGTTGATTGGCCTACTAGGCTTTAGACACCACAAAAAGTCAAAGTGAGGGCCTTGTTGCTTAGAGACGTTGCCAAATTGCACTAAAAAATGCTTTAGTAGCTGAGTTGTTGTTTGCCAAATGGGGTGGCAGGAGCTGGGAGCAAGAAACCTTGTTGATGGCCATCTTGGGAATCTTACCTATGAAGAAGGAATCTGTGTCTTGTAGCCCCCCGATGGTAGGCAAGATGACTTCCCTAGAGAATTGTGAGACACACCAAGATAGCCTCCTTCATCAGGCAAATATGCACACCTTTGAACACTATGACTGTATTTTCCGAACATGTGAAGAAGTTAGAATCCTGCAAATTAGGGTCTTCTTTTATGGTCGAGAGCATCTCTCTTGTCCACCTTAGCCACTAGGCTTTAGAGTTCTTGGTTATTTTGGAATGGCTCATGGTTTAGCTCCATTGTCATCGTAACCCCTATTGTGATTGATGCCTTCTGCCACAAATGCTAGGTACCTGCAATCTGCACAGCAGGTGGGAGTACCATAGCTTCCGAGAAGACCACCGTGTTTGTAGTCTCCTGGATAGACCAAAGCACTACTGCCATAGGGCAATCTCCGTTCAGTTGACTAGTAGGCTTTAGGTGCACAATTTGCCAAACCTATAGGGAGTAAGAGCAATTGAAGAAAATATACAACTGAGTCTCAGCATCAACAACTCTGCATAGTGGGTAGTGCACGTTAATGTGAAGGCCCCTATGTTGGAGAAAAGTGTGCATTGGAACCACCTGATTGTTAGGAAGCCAAAGAAACATCTTTATTTTCTTAGGAAGCCACCCTTTATAGGCCACATGTTAGCCATGCATAACCCTATACTTCCTTTGCAAAATATTGGTGATCTCCTAAGTCACCGTTAAAGAGAGTCACTGGAGCATGTGGTAATGTTTGCAAATATTTTTCCATAATGCCAAATTATTACCTTGACACTGCCACAATGTGTACTTTAAATGGATGACAATTGTTGAAGTATCAACATCAAATCCATCCTTAGTCTTTGTAATCCTTTTCATCAAGTTATTATCAATTAACAAAAGGATGTCTTTAAAACGAGGAACCCCCAACCCTCCTACAGACTTTGGGTGAGTGATCTCCTAGCAAGCCAGATGGATTCTATGACCTTCTTTTCCTCTTGATCAATTGAAATTTCTAACAATTTGGTTAACTTTTTCAATCACCTAATGTGGTGGACACACCATAGAGGCCACATACCTTGCCATAGATGCCAAGATGGTGACCACCAAAAAAACTTTGCCCTTGCTAGTTAGGAAACATGAAGTCCAGTGCCCAATTTGCACCAACAACTTGCCCATAAAACCTGACTAGGTACTAATCTATCCCCAACCAACCATTGGGATTAGCAGGTAGACCTCCTCCTAATGTTCTTGCCAAATCTTGAGCATCCCAATGATCCTTCTCTTCATAGTCACATCTGTCTAAACAAAGTGGGCTGCAGGTTTTGCCCAATTAACGTCCAGCCCTAGCTCCACACTCATTATTTTTAAGGTTCTCTTTCTCACTCAAGCTTACGGAATGGTTGCCTTCATTGTTAGAATGGTGTCATTAACAAAGTGATTCACAATACATGGTATCCATCACAAGAATGAACAAATAAGGCAACAACAGATCTCTATGCCGCAATTGCCTTTGTGGGGAGGAGAATCCTTAGAACTATCCATTAAAGTCAAATGAGAAGGCTCTAGTATGTTTCGTTTGTAGACATAGGCCAATGAATCTAGGGTGGAAGTCCTTAGGTAACATTATCATACGCTTTCGCAATGTCTAATTTGAAAAACATACTTGGGAACACAACCTTATTTGTTGAGTGCAGAAATTGATGGAGCAGCGGAATCTGACCTTGTATGCATCTTCCCTTGACAAATCCCTTGTGCTATCAGCCAACCAGCACAGGCATCAAAAGGCTACAACCTATGAACAAGGATTTTGGCAATGATGTGGAGTAGAGTGTTACAAACCCCAAGAAGCTAAATGTTTGTAGGCCTTTTTGGGTATCAACCTTGGGCACCAAGGCAATCTAGGAGTAGTTGATTTCCTTTCTAACTCGGTGCCATTGAAGCATAAGGTTGAAAGTATTCACTAGGTTCTGTGGTGTAAGGACATCTCTTTTGAACCCCTTTTCATCCCTATAGGTAGAAGAATAAAGGTTTCAAGTAGGTTGGGAGATAGCTTGGACCTTTGTAGTTATATTGCCTAAGAGCTGAGATGTCATAGGAGATGTCTTGGTGACTTGGGAGATGTCTTGCCTGAGAGCTGAGATGTTTGAGGAGACATCTTCCCAATAGTGTAGACATCTTGCCTGAAAGTTGGGTTGATAGAGGAGACATCTTCCCAGTAGTGTAGACATCTTGCCTGCAACCTGGGTTTGGCAGAGAGGTGTCTTGTCAAACTAGTAGATATCTTATTTGACTAGGAAAAAGCTTTGAGGTGGTCATTGCAATTTGGAAACAACTAGGAATGTTGAGTCCAAGATTAAAAATGTTTGATGGGTTCTCACACTCCCATAGCTAGAATGTTGGTCATTGGGAGGGTTTCCCTAAGATCTTGGTCTTGTAATTGATAAATATTGATTATGTTTGCATGTTTTGGATACATGAGTGAAAAGAGTTGAGAGAGAGATTGCATAAGAGTTGTGTGCATCTTTGTGGTCATTTGTGTGATATTGACCATTGTGAATCTTTGAGTGGTTGGATTTCAATCCTTTGTGTATGGAAGAGATCTAGATCAATTGTAGCTTGCATTAAGGTCAATCATGTGTGTGGTTGTATAGCCTCATGCTTTGCAATATTACTCAGTGAGTGGGTGTTGTGGTTTTCTGGAATTGTGGTTTCATTGTATGGTAATGTTCTATTAGCATTAATAGAGGATAACTAGTATTCTTGTTTTCTAGCAAATTCATTATCTTTCATACTATCTGGGTTTGGTGTGTCTTGAAGGGTTAAGGCAAATTTGAGTAACCCTGCTCCAGGACTAGTATTAGAGCATAGGATTGTTTTTGATTTGGAAATTAGATGTGGTTTTTTCATTTTTTTGGTGTTTGTTTTAGATGGCTCCTAAGAAGAAAAATGTTCAAGCTTGAACAAAGACATTGAGAGCATGAAATCTGCCTTTGAGCTGATGGTTGAACGATTGGATAAGATTAGTGCTAAAGTAGATAGGAATGCATTTCCCAGTTGTATTCAGAACCATGGTGATGATGAGCGTTCTCGTTCAAATGGTGATGAAGAAGTTTCTCAGCTTGGTGGAGGGAGAGCAGATAATGAGGAAAAACATTCTAGCTATGGGAGTGTGAGAACCCATCAACCTAGGATTTTAGGAGGGAATTCAAATTCTTATGTCAAAATTCAAAGAGCTCAATCATAGGCATCTTCTTATTCTCATGAAAATTTGGATGATGAAGCTAAAACAAGACTTATTAGAGTGTTCAAACATGTTGCAAGACTTTCTTATGTCGAATTGAAAACCTTTAATGGTGTAGATGACACCAATGCTTTTGCAAGTTGGCTGAAGGCACTTAACAGGCATTTTGAGCTTGAGGAGATACCCGATCATCTAAGTGTACCAATTGCTAAATCTAGACTTGAAGGTATATAGCTTCAACTTGATGGGAAAAAGAGTCCCAAAGTTATGAAAGGCAAAATGGTTAACCTATCAATGATTGATATTTGATGAAATACAGGTTGAGATGGAAATTTATGCAATCTCGGTAGAGACGAGATAATTTTGAGGCTTAAATTCCTTGGACAGGAAGACAAAGATGTCAAGGAGTTTTAGATTGAATTTTGTGATCTATTCCATCAAGTTAAGATAAACTAGGAGGAATATGAACAAGCTAAAATGTTTAATGGTGGTCTCAAGATGACATATTAGTAGGAGTTGTCATTCTATGAACCTCAAGACCTTGATGGGGCTTATGATTTCTCACTCAAGGAAGAAAAGAATCTCAGTGGTTTTGAGAGTAGGAGCAAACAAGCTTCAAAGGGGAAGGACAAATGATCCAAATCGGAAAAGGGATTCAAGTCAAAATTTAAAGACAAAGATGACATCCATCAAAAGAAGCAAGAGAAGGGTGATGAGAAGGGCAAGGCCAAGAAGGACTGAGCCAAAGGAGGCAAGGTTCAAGGCAGCAACTTGTTCATGATTCAATGTTTCAAATGTGGAGAGTGGGAACACAAGCAATGAGAATGTCCACTTCACAAGATAGCCAAGGGGAAGGATGCACAAACCATTGAAATGGAGGAATCATCAAGCCAAAGTCTTTAGAAAGGTAATCCTAATGCTCCCAAAATTGAAGTTTCTGAATTGTATTCATGTGCATTTATGAAAAATATGAATAGAGGAGACCACCCACCAAGAAAATTATTGTTTCGGATTGGGGCTAAATGTTTACTTAGTGGGGAATGGATTCATGTTTTGATTGATGGGGGAGCTCAAGAGAATGTTATTTCTTCTAACACAGTTACTAGATTGGGTTTAGTGACAAATCGTCATCCTAGACCCTATAGGATGCATTGGTTTTCTAAAGACTTCTCTCAAGAGGTGTGAGCACAATGTGTATAGAAATGCAAAATTGGGAGTTATCATGATGTTATGAAATGTGATATGCTGGCAATTGATTGTGTTGACGTAATTCTTGAAAGGAATTGGAATTTTGATAATGGTGCTTAATTTGATGGAGCAACAAATGTGTGGAGTGTAGCTAGACTAGATGGAATCCATGAGTTGATTTCTATGATAGCTGAACAAGTGAGGTAGCAAAACTCACTTAATGCTTGCTTAATTTTTCTTGGGGAGAGTGTATATATTAAGGAACATGATGAGGCTGGTTTTGGTTTTGTGATTGCATCAATTGCTGCTTCTAACCATGATGTTGTGCAAGTAGAACTTGCAACAGATGTGCTAGGTTTAAAGGAGTAATTTCCCAAAGTATTCAAAGGGGAATTGGATGGTTTGCCATCAATGAGGAATGTTCAGCACCAAATTGACTTCATCCCTAGTGCTGCCATTCCAAATGAGAGGGCATACCAGATGGCACCAAATCAGAGGGCTGAATTGCAAAGGCAAGTAGAAGAGTTACTTGCAAATGGCTTCATGAGGGAGTCAATTTCACATTTAAAGCCATGTCTCATGAAACCCAACACCCGCATCGGGCAACCCTTCTTGGTCCTTATGAATGATGTCATCTAGTGGATCTTGGTCCGTGTGAATGACACCATCCCAAATGTTTGTTGTCCTTTAAAATTTTCCTACTTTTTTAGGAAGCCGAATAATTGTTTTCCCAACTTTTTAATCACACTGGTGTTAGCAATTTTTTATACTAATTTTCAGATAGGAATTGTTTTTGTGTACACTTCTTTGTCTTTGTGTGTTGGTGATAGGAGGATTGTTCCTGGTGCAAAACTTCTGTGTCTTTTTCAATGACTTTTTAAGAATTACAGGTGATTCTCTCTGTTGTCAAGTTGGTTTAAATGAAAAGTCATGGGCCATGGTAGTATCATTATGAATGCATGTCAAAGGTTTCTATTTCTGTTTCATGTTTTTTCTTTTCTTTTTTGAGAAGAGGTCAGGGTTTTTATTATAAAATCAGGAACCAGTGAATGTACAATCTGAAGGGTGGGGAGGGGAAAAGAACCCTCATGCAGAAAGCAACAAGAAGAACAGTACAAACAATTTTAGGAGGTTGCTGCCTTCGTAGCATGCGAACATCACAGCGCCATCTTGGATGTTATTCATGCCCAGAAAAGGGCTTGCTGCCCTTGCACTAGGCTGTCAAATTAATAACACTGTTATTAGGGGTAGTTTACAAGTAGCATCCATAAATGAGAATATTAAGGAGAGCTGTCTTGGAGGATTTGCTCATGTATTAAAAAGACTAGAGAATTCTCCTGTTAGAAGTGGTTACCTTATTAAAGTTGAGAGGAATCAACAAAGAGGTAGGCCAAAATATTTTTGGTTTGCATGCATAAAGAAAGAAATCCAAGATTCAGGTATTAATGCTTATTTGGCTCTTAATAGAAGCGAATGGCATTAACAACATATATTCCACTGCATGTAATTGAGATGAGGCTAAGATGAATGATGATATGTGAATTGGAGATGTTTTTTGTTTTTGATTTTTTCCCCAGTTTTCAAGTTGCCAACTGTTTCATTTTGATTGCTTTTCAATTGTCGCTACTAAACAACAACAATATAATATTACTGTGCATACATTTGTCTTCTGCTTTCAGTTTTTATCAACATTTTCCATTGTGCTAGTGATGCATGGTTGGGTTGTACTGAAAATATAACGATTTTTGTTTTTATCTTAACTGGAATCGATGTCTTGTACTAGTATGCATGGTGTCGTTCTCTATCTTGTTGATTATTCAATTTTAATTATTATTTGTGATCTAATTGCTAATGTGCTTTTATGGAAGGCTTAATATTTTATATTATCCAGATCTTTCTCATTATGTCCGTGATCAAGTGTGCATGGTATAATTGCTTGAATAATGAAGACCTAGTATTGATTCATTCTGTATATTTGCATGATATTCACATGTCCTATTTGCCTATTTCAGGTTCTGCCTTCATCTTTATTTAGCGTGAATGCCTCTGCAAAATCATTTTTGCTTGAATGCTTGCTTCAAGATGCACATGAGTACAAGCAATGGACTTCTGCACTTTCTCTTGGTCTCGTGGCTGCCAAATTGCATCCAACAGACTTCAACCAAAAAAGTGAAATTGTTAATTATCTTTTCCAGGTGGGTTTATTTCATTTTCCTAAGCTGATACAGTGAATAGAAATTTGTTCTTTCTCTGCATATTCACTATTAAGTTGATGTACATACTTGTAGGCTTTGTGGCTATATTGTACTTGTCTCAAAAACAGGCCCGTCACTATACAGAGGCCCTCAGGTTAGACCATTGCAGTATACGGGAGAGAGCATCCATATGGGCATTCTGCCTTTCAGACCATGGTTGGATAACCGAACCCATAAGAAATACCATGACATAGGTCCAGCGATTTATTCAAAAAACAAATACAAATCAAAGACATAGACCAGAAATTCAAACGCACCAAACCCCTTACAAGGCACAGCCAGAGATATAGTCATGCACTACACATGACAAGACCTCCAATACTTGAAACAATTGTCATGCCCAAAACTTGTGAATTTTATGTCATCCTCATATATAGATAGCTGTGAGGCATTTGAAACGTTTAGGACTCTTCATGTTCTTATCCAGGTGGCATGCGGGAGTTAGCTTCAGATAAGTGGAGAATCTGGTGGGCCACATCGCATATTGTGACTCCCAACTGTCTGAATGGGCAGATTTTAGCTTCTTGTCTTACCCATGTGCCGTGCATGTTGCTTCACATCCCTGGTTCAGTTTGAACTCCAGAAAATCCTCCGGTAGGGGTGGGCATGGTTCATGATGAATGTCCTGCGGTTGATCTTCGTTGGTGGCATCACAGGTTTTATTTATATATGCAGGGGGAAGCTTGAGGTTGGTTCTTGATATCGTCCATTGGGTTGGCCTCTGGTGGCACTGCATGCTTTTGGTCCTGGGGCACCCACCCCCCACCCCCGACAACCTGGGGCATGAATAGCATCAATCCCCATCCAGTGTTGTTCAGTATTGATAAATGCAATAGCTTGTTGGAAATCCTTTGCAGCCTCAGCCTTTTGTGTGCGTTCTACCACCATACCCTTTCCATCTGGGTGCAGCTTAGCCATGGTATGGTGAATATGTCTACGGAGCACCCCCCAAGGTGCATTACAACAAATGTCCATAACTTTGTATGGACACTTACCTAACCGCAGCTACATCCGAACCCCATTTTCGTGTGCACAATCCATCTGTTATTTGAGCTCCTCCACCTCTTGTTGTTGTTGCTCACACTCCTGCTTAACCTGCTGCCTCTCAGCATTACGTTGCTCTACTAGTAACAACTCAACCCAAACCTACTCCCTCAAGGAATCTTTCAGAGTAGCCCATAGTGCTAACTCTTTGAGGTCCCAAGCTTGTTGAAGCTCTTTTTCTTGTTCCACCAATTGGTGCTCTGCTGTGCTCAACTACTAGGCAAACTCTTGCTCCAGAGCCTCCTATTTTGCCTCCCAAACGTACCTCTCTGCCCACTTGGCCTACTCTGTGGCCTCCTCTACTGCCTTAGCCTCTGCTACAATCTTCTCTACTCTAGTCTTCTCTGCTATTACCTCTAGCATCGCCTTCTCCACCTCAAGGTGTCGAATCTGAGCATTAGCAACCTCAAGCTTGTCCCGGACAGCCCTCAGTAACTTTGGCGCCAACTCATCCAACCCACCCCCCCCTCTATCCTAGAGGCACCTCAGACCCCAACATAGACCCCATTGCATCCTCAACTGCAACTCTTCCCCTCCTGCTGTAAATGATATGTGGCTTTGGCCTCAGGGGCCTAGGCACAGCTGAAATCGCCAACCTCCAAAGGTCAAGAATCAAGCCAGAGTGACACCCTCGATGTTGCAGCTATAATGCTGCAAGGAAAAACCTAGGCAAGTTAACTCTTCTACCAAACTTCAAACACTTCAATAAGGAGAAGTGGGCCCCTTTGCAATTTCGACGTATTAACAGAGTGGATGAAGTAATGATCCATGATCTCCATCGTGCCCTACCAAATCTTCTGCAACGTTGATTTAGGGATCTGACCACTAGCGGTCTTGGGAATAACCCTTGTAAAAAAACTTGTGCATATTGGAATCCTCGACCTTGAGGAAGAATAATCTCTCTAGAAGCTGGCATCCCCAAACAATTGGCTAGCACCTCTCCATCAACGAAATGTGGACACCCCTAAATGTCATTGCATCATCAGTCCAATTGCAGGAGAAAGCATCATCCGCAAGATCTAGGTCCCCCTACAACGATCTCAGCACCTCCGCCCAACCCGTGTCCTCAATCATTGCCCACAACTCAACATTCCGTTGATACCCCGTGCAGTTTGGTTCAAACGTGGGCATTTGACCCATTGCAACCATTGCCTCGTGCCATGATTTGTGCCCTTGTATCACTAGTTGCTGTGGAGCAGGAAGTCGTGTAGGACACCCTTGTACCACTAGCTGCTATGGAGTAGGAAGTTGTGTAGGGCACCTCTGTACCACCACCTCCTGTGGAGTAGGAGGTTGTGTAGGGTGAAACACCAAGGCATTTTGAGCTTTCCAAGCAATCCAAAGCACAACTGCAGCCACAAAATTTCCTCATAAAACATGCACTTGAGGAGTAGGGGAGAACACCAATTGCTGCCGAGCTTCACTTTGAAAAGGACATTGGTAAACAAAGTGTTGAACGGTCTCTGACTCCCTTGCGCATAATGGACAAGTGTCCGAAATATTGAGTCCACAGGCATGCAGGACAACCCATATTATAGGCAACGCGTTATGATTAATGATCCAGATGAACACTTTAATTTTTTCAGGCAAATGGCCTTTCCATAATGTACACCACCCCCTCACCATCAGAAATTTCTATCTCATGAGTTCTTGGGGTGATTTCCCAATCATACCAACAATGATCATGTTGGTAACATGTGCACAAATAGTCCGCCAAATGACTGAGAGCCTATGGTTCACCTCCCATTGAGTGTACTTAGCTCTAATAATATGAATCCATTTGGCATCATTATGATTCATCTACGTAATATGGTTAAGCTAGGGCTTTACCAACCAATCTACACCACCAAATAGCCTAAGCTAGGGCTTTACCAACCAAGATCTCTCAAACCTAAAGGGTGAGACCCTCGTCCTAACAAGCTTTTCCACATGACAACAAAGAGACCGATGGTTAGACTCCAGTTTCTCTTTCTACACCACCTGTATCTCGGAATCCATCACAATGTGTGTACTGATCCAGACGTGGTCGATCCGAGATAGTTACAAATCCTTTCCTCTATGGTGGTTGCTCCATGTATACTTGCAACTGGTGAGCTCCACATCCACTAAGTCATGCTCCTGCAAGAATTCTAGAGATTGTCTATTGCTCAGCGGTTCAGTCATATCATTGCCTATTTTCTCCCAAGCGTATAGGCATTAATTGAAATCACCAATCATGATCCACCGTATCAAGTCAACAAGTCAAGAGCACTGAGGTAGCCAAGACAATTCTACCTTTCCTTGTAAGGAACTAGGTGGTCCAATGTCCAATATGTTGCTACAATTTTTGGATTACCGTAGACCAAGTCCCCTTCCTACGCCATCCATAAATAGGCAATCCTAAGTAGGAGTCTTGTTTAGTACTTGGAAGGATCCCCAAAATCTTGGAGATCCTCCCCTTAACCTACCTGTTTATGTTAATCATATGCAGTGCAGACTTCCCTTTGTTAATCTCCACCCCAATCTCCTAGGCCATCTTGCTGAGCACACTATTGACCATGTGAGCTTGTGGCATAGCCGCATGTGAGAAAAGAATGGTGTCATTTGTGTAATGTTCTGCCAAGCATTCAACCCCCACAAGTTCTTGACCTTTGACTCCTTCCATCTTACAATAGGACTACAGGGTGTCCATCGCTATTATATACAAATAGCTGGAGAGGGGATCCTTCATCTCAGTCCCCATCTAGGGGAGGGAAACCCCCCAAAGTTTCCCAGCAATATCAAATGAATATGCCCCCGATGCTTATAGATGAATGCATAAATTTACAAATTTGGGATCAAATCCTTTATGCAGCATTATTTCCCTCAAAGTATTCTAGCAAACCATATCATATACCTTAGTAGTGTCAAGCTTGATACACCTACCTGGGAAACAGACATTCTGTGCGAATTAATGATCTCTTGCATCAGAATAATCTGGTCTTGGAGAAAACAGGCCTTGATAAAACCAGCCTGATAGCCTCCCACAAAGTGCAGCATCATCAGGGCCAGCCGGCAGACCAGCATTTTAGTGAACAGGCAGAGCAAGGTGTTACAAACCCCGATTGGATGGAAGTGAGAAGGATTTGTAGGGCTGACCATTTTGGGGATAAGAACAATCCTTGAACAATTAATTTCTCGACAAACTTACTGCCATTGAAGCATCATGTTGAAAGCATCTAGGATATTCCTCCCCAAGATATCAGCAAATGCCCTAAAGAATTCCACCAGTGAACCATTAGGGCCAGGGGTCCTGTTAGGCTTCATTGATGCCATAGCTTCTTTCAGTTCCGTCCACATAAAAGGGTCAAGCAGCCTACTGTTTTCCACCTCCCCAATTACAGTTGTGTCCATGTAATTACTGTAAAGTAAAAATTTGGTTTAGTCTCTTACATTATTATAGCAATGTAAAAATGTGCCTGCTGCAACTTCCTATTTAATTATACATACAGAGTAACACTTTACTTGTGTAAAACTTTCTCTGTTAGATTGAAAGAGCACTGTTAAGATATCTGATATAATAGATCTTCTAAATCACCTCATGCAGAACATATTGAAAATGATACATCTTTTAAAAATCATAGGTGATAAATAGATGATAATGAAGTTTTTAAAGTAATGTATTGCTTTGCAGATTAAAAAAAAAGGTAGAAAAGCTCTTGATATCAGAATTCATTCTAATCATGTTAGTCAAGATCAATGATATTTCACTCAGTTGGCCTGGTGGGCTATTTTAACAAAATGAAGCAATCTAGAAATCTGTTTTAAAATCCTACTTAGTTTTATCCTTTTTTGTTCTTTTCATAGGTCTGTTTACACGTCTCAATTTAACTCTGTTTACACGTCTCAATGTAAAAGATTGTCTTTTCATATATTGTAGGTATAATGTAGAAATAGGGTAAGTTAAATTTTAATCTGTGAGATGAATTCTTTTATAAAATTACAAAGTATTATACTGTATTATACCATTCTCACAATCTCTGGATTGAAACACACTTTTACAGGTTTCAGAGGCAACCAACCAATCAATTGTAATGGGTGCATGCGGCATAGGACTAGGCTTTACATTTTATGGCTTTTGCAATGACAATTTTGTGAATACGATGTCAGTGGAGGAAAGCAGAAAAGGCAAAGTTATGGATAAAACATTAGTTGACAAAATATTATGCCATTTAATCCAGCTTCTTTGCAATACATGTAAGTGTGCTCCAAAATCATTGGAGAAACTTAATCAGTTTGGGATGCTTAACTATGGCATATGTAAAAATGAAGTACCAGAGAATTGTCATAGATTTAGCCATCTGAAGGCAGAAAACTTATGGGGCATTGCAGGACTTGTTATTGGCCTTGCGATGTCTTCTGAAGCTTTGCTGAAGTATGGCACTCCTAGAATGGTTCTTGAGCTGACAGATATCTTAATATCGTGGATTCTATTTCCAAGTTCTCACCAAGAAAAGTTGGTGGACAGTTCTGTTGAGCTATCTGATTTCTGTGTTGGATCATTAGCAGTTGGTTCCTGCATAAGTTTGTCAACTGCTCTGAGTATATGCCAAAAGCTTTCATATTTATGTTCTTCTGACTCATGGAAGGTTCTTGAAAAGTTAAATATTACTGAAAAAAAGTTAGAATCGCTGCTGAATGAGCTTACAATGTTAATTTACAAAATTTTAAGTAAACCTGATTATGGCTATCTGCATCAGAATTTGTTGATGGCTTGCTGCATTGGGTCAGGAAATGTTCTTTCATGTATTTTAAATGAATCAAAACATTCAATCAAACTTGAAGATGCAAAACAGTTGATTGAAGCAATAAGAAAGACTTACAGAGAGCCCAATTCTCCTGTTGCACATTTTGGTGGAATGATGGGTATTGTCTATACCATAAATGCTGGTGCAGGGCTAATTGATCCTTTGAGGAAAGAGATTGTAGATATCCATGTCTCTGCAACACCTAAAGTATGGCATATTGCATTAGTGAGCTGGATTTCAAAGAGTTCTTTTTGTTAATCTGAAGTTGAAATGATTTTTTTTCTTGTCCCTTTTTGGTGAAGTTTCAATTTTTTATTGTCATTTCTTCTCTTCAGGAAACATCATGTTTGAGAGGACCAATTCTGTCTAATGCCTGTATTGAGCAGTACTTACTGTCATTGATATCGGAGATTGTCGAAGTAGTACAAAAACCAAATGATAAACAACTGCAGACTTCCGCTGCTTGGGCTATTTCAGTTTTGAGAAGTGCTTGTTTGAATGAAGGCTTGTCTATTAGTAGTGATTTTGATGTTTTAGTAAACGGCTCTAGTCAATATTCATATAGTTTAAATGACTTGGCAAAAGACACTGTGATATATCAACTGTCTTCCTTCCTTCTCAATACAAATACATCTGAGGTATGCATGTTGCTAAAGTTCTTTGTATTATTAAAGTTCATTTTTTTTAAAAAAAATTGTGTAGTTTTGTTTTGGGATTTGAAAAATTGTGGTAAACAACCTGAGCCTGAGCTTGGGTGAAACCACTCAAGAAGAGGTTAGGCTTTTGCTCATCTACTGATCCTCTTCTGACCTTCCTTAACAGTATGAGCATTAAGCCTCTAAGTGATGGCCCTTTATATGTGTGTAAGCCTCAATTTAATGGTTAGAACATTCAGTCTATGCCAATTAAGTTCAAGGTTGACATCCATGCGTGCCACCTAGAGTCACAGTAAATACTACACACTTGATAAGGTTGATGTCAGATAGACTACCAGCTGTAAACACTGTTATTTCATTCTTCAGCTTACTGTATAATAAGTTTTATAATCATTATCGTCTACTCTCACTGTTTCATTACCATAAATTTTGAATCATGAGGGGTTTCTTCTTTTTGTTTCTTTGAGAGACAGAGAATGTGTGTGTGAGAAGTTGGCAAATGATATTAGTTAAATAAGTACATCTCACCCGCACTTTAAGTACGAGTGATAATGAGGTTCATATTTTAATGTTTTTAGCATAAATTGTTTTCCCCTTTTTCTTGCATTGCCTTATGTGGTTGTAAACATCATTAGTGACCTGACTAATTGTCTTTCCTTTTTCTTTTTTAAAAACATTTGCAGACTGAAACAAATTTTCTTTCCAATAAACTGCCATCAATAATGCAGTGTCTAGAGAAGGCTTCTGTTTTACCATTACTAGATTGGGGTGGTCTGATCAAGAATTTCATGGAACATTTTTCTGGAAACTTAAATGATAATTCTATAGCTGGAATGTTGAGCAGCCATTGCTCAGTACGAGAAGCATGTGTTTCTTTTTCATTTGCACATGCACAAAGCAATACATCATTATTAAAGTTCATCGATGAGCTTTGTCAGTTTTCATGTTTCAGCTTACTGGAATATTCATTACAAGCTTTGATGCTGGATCACATTGAGACATTGGTAAAAATTTTTTCTCATTCTAGAGTTGAAATTTTTTTCCTTGATTTAATGGTGTTCTTCAGTAAGGGAAAAAGCTCAGACAGCCCTGATAATGGACTGACAGACGTGAATTATACAAGTGGCTTGTTAAGAATTGTTTTTTGGAGGAGTGTAGGACAGCTTGTAAAGAATTCATATTCCATGTCTGAGAGCTACATGCCTTGTATATTGAATTCACTAGAAACTATGTTTCAACTTTTACCCTTTGTTCCGTTGAATTTATCTAGAATGTTTGAATCTGGAAGTACCATCGTTGCACAAGAAGATGAATGGGCATATGCGGCAAAGTGCCTCAAGTATGTTCCAAAACAGTGGGTTTTAGAAAAATTGTTGGTATGGTGAACATTGAAGTCAAATTACGCTGTGAATTTTTTTTTGATTTTTATGTTATAAATATCCTTGCTATTTATTTGAATGTGGTGATTATCCTTTATGCAGTGTAAAGCAACTTATTCTATAAGTGACGAGAGTTCAAGAATATTAATATTATCAAGGTTGGTTGCTGATAATTACCTGGATCACTCAGAACTTACAAAGTTCCGGTTTCACATCCTGAATAATAAATCAAACGGTTGGTATCCTTCCGGGCAAGTTTTCTTCCATGCATAAACCATTAACATGTACTTCTCTCTTCTTTCTTGGGTAGTATGCTGTTTTGATCTAATGATATGAATAACTAATATGTTTTTTAGATAATTGGAGGCTACTAGTGGAGGTTGCTGTTTCGCTACACCATGCATCATTTGAGGTGAAGAAACAGTGGCTGCTTGAGACAATTGAAACAATCCACGTCACAAAGCATCCATCGTTGGTATAGGTTTCTAATGTACATGAATTTTCTTATTTTCAGGACAAATTTTCTAAGAAGCCTTTCTAATCCACGTTTCCATTTGTTACTTTTTTAAAAAAATCCCTTTTCAGGCATCGAGATTAGAAAATTGGGATATCAATATATTGAGTTTTGGAGAAGTTATCAAGTAGAAGTAGAAATGGTAAATTTGATTTTTAAAAATAATTCAAAATATCACACTTTTTTTTTGAGAGAATGTTCGGGTTTGTATTACTATGAAGTATGGTACACAAGCATACAAATTAAAGGGACATCAGGGATGGCCCATTGGGAAGGGGAGGAGGTGGAAGCATCGGTACCCCTTTCTGCCGGTTGCTCTGAGTGAACCGGCAGTTTGCAATGGGTAAATCAACCAGGGAAAATCTATTCAGGCAATCCATGAAATCCTGCGCGCCTGGAGGTGGGGGGCGGCCCCCCCAGACTTCTCCCAGGGGTGCAGACATTGGTTGAAGTTGCCAACCACCAGCCAGGAGCAGTCGTTGGGTACCAGCAGGGCCACGCGGTTCAACTCACGCAGCCGTGACTCCCAGTCCTGCGCCCCATAGAAATTGGTCAACCAAAACCTGTGGGTTGGGATGTGGATTGTAATGGCCCATGGGGATGTGTTCACCAGAGTGCTGGTGGGCCGTGGGAGAACGGCAAGACCTCCGGCTCTGCCCTGGCAGGGGTCCAAGTGGGTGGTCCAGCTCGCCCACTGGAGGTGGCCAGATTCTTCTGCTTGCAGTTTGGTTTCTTGTAGGCAGACCATATCACAATTCTCCTCTCTGACAATACGTCGCAGGGTATTTCGTTTATAGGGGGTACCCTGACCCCTGCAATTCCAGCTGAGAATCTTCATGTGCAAC
>MNCI01008168.1:632739-653573 GCA_015680685.1 Gnetum montanum | reverse complement strand
GCGCAGCCACATCGGGACCCGGCCCCCTGGATCGATGTCATTAATAATAAATACGTCCGCTGGGAGGCGACGACGCGGGACTCCAAGTCCTGGCAGATGGTGGCCCGGCACGCGCGCGACATGCAGACCTCGGGCTGGGCGCATCTTGAGCCACGCGCCATCATGGCGGCGAAATATCCCCGAAGTGGCACGTGGCGGCAGGTTTGGAAAGGGAGACTGCCAGAAAAAATTAAATTTTTTCTGTGGCTGCTGCACCACGACACATTGCCAATCCGGAATTTATTGAGGCGGTGGGGGATCATCGAGGCGGACACTTGTCCGACATGCGGGGGTGCGGGGGAGACCGTCGCACACTTTGTGCGCGACTGTCCATGGGCCGCCCTACTTCTGTGGACGATTTGGAAGGCCCGCAGCAATCTTGTGTAACATAATTTGATCTTTCATAATAGAATCCCGAATACTTTCTCAAAAAAAAAGAGCCCAACTCACCATTGTGATATGCTTTATGCTATGGTCACTGTAGATAATTTAAATGCTTGGCCAAATTGTAACTAACGTCAAATGATCAAATGCCAATCGAATAAATAAACAAATCCCTAGGTGTTGGGGAGATGAACTAATCATTAATACGAAATTGACAAGAGGTCAAAGACCAAGAATTGGGTTGGCAATCAAAAAGTTCTAATGTGCTGAATGAGGCCAAGACTGAAATGTGAGTTCATAAGAATGTTTGAAAATGCAGAAAAGTTCCTAAAAAGGATTCTAAGCTCCTAGAGATTGATCTAAGTTGCTAAAAATGTTAGAATTTCATTAGTTGTTATTTTCAGGCATTTCAGGAAGCCCTAAAAGCTACATTTTGGCATTTTTCTCAATTTTCTGTTGCTCAAAGGCTAGGGGTTACTTTACAAAAGTTGCTTGGTTTTTCATGTTGAATTTTAAAATGCTGACATCATTCTTCGTGACCTGCATCATGAATTTGCAATGGGATTGTGACAAACTGAGGACACTTCGTGGTTTGCATTGACAAGATGAACTTTGCTTTCTGGGTTGTCAGCAGCCAGAGTTGTTTTGGAGTGAAAATTACAGAAAACGGCTTGAAAGCCTAGTTCCATAGTTGAAATTTCAACAATAATTGGAACAAAGGAAAAATGTTGTCAGACTTAATAAAAATGGTAATGAATGTCCTATGCATGATAACAGATCTTAGAAATGGACAAAATTGCAGAAAATAATAATAAACTATTCAAATTTGAGAATCCCAACATTTCGACAAATAGTTGTTGAACAAACAGAAATCAAGAAAAGATGTGCACAAATTGAAAATTACTAAAAGCAATTATCAGGAGTTCATACCAAAAATTACCCTACCTAAAATTGATAACATTGCAAACAAGGTCCTTGTGTGGCTTTGATCTCCCAAATAGGTTCCAAATCCTAGGCAAGATCATAGGTTAACAATGAGATCTAAATAAGATCAGAAATGAGATACTGAAATATGGCTTATCCTAGGTCCTAGTTGACAGCATATATCTAGTTAACTATAGAGCTTGATTTAGCTGATCATAGATCTAGATCTTGTTCTTCTCTAATTTATCTCTCAAATGTCAACAATGGAAGGATGCTCTCTCATGGAATAGTTGCCAAACTTATATTCTTGTAATGATTTGGTAGTGTTAAACAAGGAGAGCTATCAAGGGCAAAAACCCAAATTAAAAGGAAGTTCTAATTTTAAAAGTATTTTAAATCTTTTTGCTCACATAGGCTATTGCCCAACATTGGCATAGTGGGCATCTCTTATAAGAAAGTTAATAGCTTTGTCTAACCCCAAGATGATAACTATGTCTAAGTCCAAACTAATAAGGTCTAAGGTCAAAAGTACAAGTAACAAAAAGGCTAACCCAAGGCCCTTTAAAACATAAGCTAAAAACAAATAAAAAATAAAAAAAATATAATGAGAATATAATTTTATCAAATTTCAAATTATCCAAACCAATGTAGTGTAGATACATGCACACATACCATCCATTCTAGTGAAGTAGGAAGCATTTCTAGGCTAGTAGTAGAGCACACCCTTGATAATCCTATCATTGTGTTTGGGCTATGTAGACTCTCCATGTTCATGTGCCAATGACTAATCTAGTGCTTGATACCTGCTAACTCAACTACAACAAAAAATTAGTGTGCATATGCTTAATTAAAAGGAAAATCCAAAAGCAATGGGAGGAAGTAGAGAGGGACACGACAAAGTGCTAGGCCTAGGAAGAGGAGGAGGAGGCTTAGATTTAGCAGCAGTTGGATAAGGCCCATGTTGACAAGGTGTAGTCATGGCTGAGGCAAGGTAGATGTGCCTACATCATTTTAATCATTGGTAGGAATGCACCGTGGTCAGCCTTGCAGTGGCACATCTACAGGTAGGGCAAAGAGTTCCACCCTGATAGGCAAGGGAGTGAGGCACTAGAGGCCTTCAAAAGCTTTCAGGACGCAACGGCCTTTGTTGATACTGAACCACATAAAGATGTCTTGGATGCCATCCACGCTCAAGAGTGTGCCATCTATCCATGTACTCAACTGTTGTATCAACTCTAGGTGTTGCCTAGAGTCAGGGAGGGGTGGGGATCTGTTGACGAGGTTGCGTTGGTTAGGTTGGGCTATGGGTTTGATTGAGAGAGGGGGGGGGGGGGGGGGGGGGTTGGTGGTGGTTTGTGGGTTTGCCTTCTGGCCCCCTTCACAAGGTTTTTTCTCAGCCTGCTTGGGTTGGGGGATCCTTTTTGCTTGGGGAGAAGGGGAGGTCTATCCCCCCTAATTTTGGGGGTTTTGATTTTGTACATTATGTGTATTTTTCCTTTTAACATAATATAGCCCAAATTTTTCCCAAAAAAATCCAAATTTTGCTGAAAAATATTAAAAATACTAAAAGTAGGAATATTAAAACATGGTGAGAGCCAGATGAAGTAGAGTGTGGCAGGGACTGGTATCATTGGGGAGGCTATGATGGGAGATGGGAGTGGGGGTGGTCTTCGGCAATTTTGAAGGAGGTGGCCAAGGTGGGAAAGGGGACAATGGTAATGACAGTACCAATTTTGGGTTTTGCGGGACAAAGTCAAGCAGCAAAGCCTTGACCATGTATGGGGGCGGTGCGTGACTTCTTGGCATGGGTACCTATGTAGGTGTGGCCAAATGTGATATTTTGGGTGTTGGTCCAAAGTGGGGTCCTTTAGGGGACGAGGTTTGGGGGGAGTAGATGAGGTTTGTCATTTAGGGGATAGCTAAGGCTCAAGATGCATGTGCCTACCCCAGAGGGAGTCCACACGATGCGACATAGCCTCATTGGGCGGTTTGTTTTAGCAAGAGCTAGATCAAGAATGGAAGTAGTGAGGTGTTGGGCTATTTCATCTTGGGGGACTTTGGGGTTTGAAATTTGTGCACCCTTTGGAGATTTGCTCCTTTTTGTTTTTCTGGATCTAGATACCAGGGACCAAATACTGCTGGTGGGATTGTGGTTTTCTGGAGCTAGGGGATTGGCTTTGGCACCTTGGAGGCCATGTGCACACCATGCGGTGGACTTGTTCTCATGTGCCCCAGTTTGGATTTAGGTGTCAAGTGTGCCATGGGAGTTCTGGTCCACATGGTTCCTACATACACTTGATGGGTTTTTCAAAGAGTTCACAACTTTTGACAAGTTTACTAGAAGGATGGAGAGGATGGACTTTGTTCATTTCTGTGTATGGCAGTCCCTATTCTTTGAGGGCCTCTTGAAAGAGGTTACTCTTGATTTGCTGACTAGGGAGGAAGTGCTGGGGATGGAGTATGAGAACTTCAATATGTTGCCCCCCATACGAGAGATTTTTTTTTTTTTTTCAAATTAATGAATTTCCATTGATTCATTGAGAATTGATTTTCATGTTGAAAAAAAAATCAAAACCAATGTTACCTTGAATTTCCTGGACCAGAACCAGCTGACAAGTAATTTTTGCTATGGTAGTTGTTGAGCCTTAAATTTTGTGTTGACAATTGGCTGAGTGTTTACATACCCATACCCATAATAATTCCTTTGAAAATGTTTTTCTCTTGGACCAATGTTACAATGATGATTATTTATTTCCCCTGTGAAAGTCCCACCAACATACCCATAATAATTACATGCAGAACTGGCAACATCAGCAAAAGTTAAACCAAAAATTTGAAAATACTCATCTGAAATTGACAGTTTACAGAAACCATAAAAATTCTCACCAAAAAAGAAAATTTTCATTTTTTATAACAAAATGCAGAACAGGATGCTTCAACACAATTTGACAAAAAAATGTACATATGCTACCCATAATAGTTCCTGTGAAAATGTTCTATCTCTTGTCCAAGTGTTATGATGATAATATTTATTTTTCTGTGACAAACTCTAGCCATTTGGTAGTTGGCCTCTAAGCCAAAAATATTTTGTTTCTGTTACAAAGTCTAGTCAGTTGGTAGTTGGTCTTTCAGCCAAAATAATAATTATGGCAAAAATGTTCATTTCTTGGCCCAGTGTGCCTTTGTAGTACATGATGCAAGCTTGCCATTTCCTCTATTTCATCTCTTTGCATGCATAATCATTCAATTTCTATGGCATTAATGCTTCTAAAAAGTCTACATTTTTTGATATGTTGGATAGTTTGGACAGAAGTGTAGCTATTCAAGATTCTCATAATGGTTTTCTTGATTTTTCTTGAATTAATGGCAATCTTACTTTTCCATATCAGCACAAGATTGTGTATACTCTTATTAGTTCTAATACTAATATTTGGATAAGATTTAATTATCTTTGGAAGTTTAATCACTATGTGCAATTATGGAGCAATGAATTCAAAAGATATGGAATGCTACTACTCCAAAATTAGACATTTTTTGTGGTGCTTGATTCATCAATGTTTGTCTATTGGTATTCAGCGCTCTCATTTGGGTGTTCATGACCTAAGATGTCCTATCTGCAACATGGAAGATACATTCATCCATTGTTTGTTTACTTGTTCCCTTGCTTGTAGCTCTTGGACTTGGTGTAGCAAGTATTTACATAGTTTTCAACTAGGATTAGATAAAGTTTTATTTGGTGACACTCAACTTCAAGGATTTTTACTTCATAGTTGGTGTTGTTTTCATTCTCTTATTTTTTATGCCATTTGGAAGTTTCGATGTAATATAGTTTTTCACAGAGATTCTCTAGCTAATTTTCTTCCTTGTCAATTCAAGGTGACATCATTCAGCAACTGATGCTTCAACTGAATTCCTAAATGTTTCTCTTTATACTTTTCTTTTTTATTAATAAAAAGCCTTTAGTATGAAGTGAAAACCGATTTGGGCGCTTCTAAACAAGGGCAAGGTCTAATCCTTTTCTTACCCGAGAGGGGAGGTTTTTCAGGATTGGTTGTAAGGATGAAAACCTAAAAAGGCATCCCCAAAACCATTGGGCCTTTCCTTTTTGTTGTTGCAGTTTCTCTTCTACTTCTCTAATGTTGTACTCTGAATCTGATTTTTTTAATATATTTATTTTTGGGGGTTTGACAGCCCTACCCCACCCGTGATAATTATTTATTTTCCATTACAAAGTCTGATCAACTGGCAGTTGGCCTCTTGTCCAAATCTAATTTTAAATGCTCACATACTTTTTCAAATCTTATGATTATAAGTTGACATGGAAATTTTAGATTAGACCATTTAAGAAAAGCTATAGTTTATCGATATATTATTTTAATTATTTAATGGTTAAAATAAACATATATTTTTGTTAATTTATTAAAGGGTAAATTTGTTATTTTATTAAAATATTTTAAGGTTCATGTAAACATGATCCATAGTTATTTCCAACAGTTTAGTTAATAATAATTTAATACATTTTATATTTTCCTTAATAAAATTACACAAGAATTCAGTGTTATCGAATCCCACTCAAATTTGTTGAAATAGTTCAACTTTGCATCTAGGGTATCGATCTAAGGTATAGATCTGTAAATAGTTTTTTAGTTAGAGTAAAAGTGCGTAGATTTTATGTTACTAGATTAAAATGTTAGTTTTTGTGAATGTAACCATAGTATGTGTATGCTAGTTTTAATTGCCTTGATATGTGCTAGACATCAGATGCTTAAGAATATTTAAATTAATGTTTATGATGGTTAATGTATGGGATTTATAGACACCAGGGAGATGTACAACAAAAATTTAGAAGCCTTCTTATCCACATGAAGTAAAACTGACCTTAAAAAGTTGAAAATTGAATCAGGTTGGCATTGAACAATAAAAAATAGCTAGGAGAGCTTAGTGTGCATGATGTTGCTTCTTTCAATATTCATGATGATGTGTATTTGTTTAGTTTTTTTATTCCAGATTAGTTACTGAAAATAAGACCAATGGCTCATTTAATAGGGACTTAATGTTCTCTTGTGGATTGTCTTTCTCACAAGTGTCGACCATTGCCCCATGGATTTAAGGCCTTTCTTGTCCAAGTCATTTTTTCATCAGACCATGAATTAAAAATGGGATTTTGGGAATGGACTGTTGAGCCTTTATCCAATGAACAAAGATTGGTGCACAAATCTTTAATGGTTAGGATCTCTTTGAGCCTATAAACCGTTTTTCAAGGTGGGGAAACCATGCTAGTTTAAGTAGTGAGAGAGTGAGAGCAGAAGTCTGAATGTGAGAGGGAGTCTTCACCGTGCTTCTTGGATGAGTTTGTAGTTGCTCTGGAGTGGTTTTTGGGGACTGGTTTTGGCTGACCTAGAGTTGAATGACATACTTTTGGGGCTGTGTGATTGCGAAGGATGCTTGGCTGCAAGGCAAGAATTTTGAAGGGCTTAACAACCACCTAACCATAAGGTTGTCTATCACATCAGAATGGTTATAAGATTATAGAGTTGGATGAATTCCAAGATAAGAATGCAACCCTACATGGTATGGGCAAAGTTGCTGATGCCTATATACTTTTCATCACTAGTCAACATATGAAGCCGTTATAGTGGTAGGTAATCACTAGTGACTAAAACCAAACCATTCTTATTGATGCTGTTTGTAAAACAAACTTGACACGAGTTGCACAACTGTTTTTTAACTTTCAAGCTTACTAAAAGAAAGGAATGATACCATTGTTGGCTTATTTGAGAATGATAAGATGCAATAATCAACTAACTGTTATGATCAATTGAGCACTTGTTAGGGTAAGTCTAGCTCTTACCTTACAGTTGGAAAAATAAAAAGAGAAATTAGTGAATTTTTAGAGGTTGGTTGTAGTTTTTCCTACACTATGTCAACCTGCCAAGCATCGAGTTATTCATAATTTCTGTGTTTACTCTCCAAAAAATAATGGTACACCCAAATTTTTGTCAGAATTCTTTGCTTTGTTCACTTGAAAACATATGCAATAGTCTATTGTTTTATTGATTCAATCTGCTGATATCTTTTAAATATTGTAGATGATACATTATTGGCAACCTACTGTGTTATTAATATCCTATATTTCCATTGTTCTTGTTCTTCAATAATCACATGGATGTGTATTGTGTTAACTTATCTTATTTTCAGTTTTCTTCTGTCATTCATGTTTCAGCCTGTGTATATTTATTTAAATTATCTTTTTCTTAGCACTTGTTTTCTTCCATTTATTTCTAGCATTCTAGGTTCTATGAGGTCTAGTTGCATTTGTCATTAATTGTTTCAATATAATTTAAATTTGTATGGTGATCTGATGGAAACACTTTGAAATTGGTAGTTGTTACCTGTTTTAAAAATTAACAAACAAAATAAAAAATCCTTCCATTTACCCTGAAGCTGGTTTTGAGCATACAGGACTAGAAATTCTGAAGGACATTAAATTCCTGCATGTGTTTTACAGGCATTGAAGTTCCTTGGACTGTTATCTAGTAGTTGGAGCCCTTTTGCACCATGTCTTATCCTAGACCCATCATTAGTACTGGAAGCACTTCCTCACACCCTTTTATCATTATTCTGTGGTGGCGATTGGAGCAATATTCTGAACGTTATGGTGCAGAGATGGTTGGGATTGATTGAACATGCATGCAGTTGGAAGTTACAGTTAACAAAAGATAGACAAGCTTCAGCAGTTTCCTCAGATGAGATAAATGAATGTGATATTCTTTTGAATGTTTTACAGAGGACATGCATTGCATTTAGAGATCATATACCGTTTGATGCCTTATTCAAGATTTCAAACATTGTATCTCCATGATTTGTTGTGTTTTGAAATGTTGTTCATAGTTTACTTAAAATGCAGATGTGGACTATATATATTTTTAGAAGTCCTAAAGATGCCTGGTTCAACGCCATTTGTTTCGTGATAAAGGTCTGGTCGCCTATAGCTCTATTCTGAACCAGTTTTTTTACGCATGTATATAACATGTACAAAAGGTTTTTCCTGATGAGAACGTACCATGAAGATGGACCAAACATAAATTTTAAGAGAAATTTGATTGGTAGAATGTCATTTGGCTAGTGGACATTCTACGTAGCATACATATCAGTTTGTTGCAAGGGACAAAAATTCTAAAACAAAAATAACAAATGCTTGAGAATTCATTACGTAAGATTGATGTGCACCACTGTAAAACTATAATCGGGTTTGCTGTAATTATTTTATGCTAAACTCTCGAGTATAAGCATTGGACTTTTTTTATATTTATTAAAAATTATTGTCTTGGTTCCTAGCCTTGTATCTCAATAAAAGCCAATAGGCCTCAAGGAAATGATGACTCAAAGTTAGTCACATGGATATTAAACAAGGCTTTAACCTTTAGTTCTTAACAATTGATCGGGCCAGCCAGTATAACCTTATCCTGTGTATTTGGACTGGAACATTGTTTTGAGTTGTGGAGACTATGATTGGCACTGCAATTTTGTTGCAAGCAAGTTGCAGGGAAGCTGCGGGTGAAGTCCATGATACAGGTAAGTGATAAGAGTGAAATTCATATCTTTCTCCCTTTGTTATAGTTTATTGTTGGCATTTAAATAGGATAGAGTTTATCCTCTATTACTAGTAGTAGACAATTTACATAGTTAATTTTCTTATGCATTCTTCTATCTCAAAGTTTCAACTCATTCAGATAGACATCGAACCATGTTTAACATAATGGTTGTGCTATGGCAATCAAGTGGAAATGAATATAGAAAAAAGCTCTTCATTTATTACATAACTACAATGTGAAAATGTCATTATAAAAAACACGAGGCAAGTGTTGAAACCGAACATTGAAAATAGGCCTTCAATTCAAGACTTCGTAACATTATGAACATAGGTTACCTTGTAACATAGCACTCTTACAATCCTTTAGTGCCCTAATGGTTAATTGGTAATGCCCAAGTTTCATGTACTCACTATAAGGGAGGCATTTTGGACTTGTACTAGTTTGGGGACTACTCCATTTGAAAAGCAATGGCTACCAACAATAGTTCCTACAATACTAGTAATCCATGTCCTACTAGAAGGGTGTTGGCTTGTTAAATACACACAACTTTAAACCACATTGAATGATGGTTTAGGTTATGCTATACAATCTCTTATAAACCTTTTAACGTTTGGTTTAGCAAAGAGACATGATTGTGGGAGTACATTGTGTCAAGGAGAATTTCATGTTGACTTGAATTGCTCTTATTTGTTATTACATTTAAATTGTATGCTTTTGTTAGTTTAATGCCCATACCCCTTCCCCCATCGTGTGTGCAGTGATTGTTTTGTTATTCATTTTGCTCTTATTATTTCTAAGTTCTTTTTGTGTTCTTATTGCTTGTGTAGTTGCATTTGTGAATTAGAGTCCTTAATAATTTTATTTTACATTTTATCATTTTTGTTATTAGAGTAAGCTATAATTATTTGAGGGAGTGAGGAGATGCCTTAGTTTGCTAGAGGAAGAGGCAGAGGAGGAGGTTATCATGTAGGAACTTATAGAATAGTGCCTATGGACATTGTTAGAACTATGGATATTCTAATAAGTTTACAAGCTAATGTGGAGGCCATAGAAACCACGCTACCCTAATGGTGAATGCTAATAGTGACAATGGGGAAGAAGTCATTACAAATGTTGAAGACAAAGAGGCTAGACCACTTTAAAAAGTCATAGCAATAAATGATGAGAGAAAAAATGATTCTTACAAGCATAGTTACCAAAAAGGGGAACAAAGCAATGTGATTGCATTGGCAATGTGATTAAAAATTGAAATGAGCAAGGTTCCTTCAGAAAAAATATGGGTTAAAAATTTGCATACATAAAATATATATATATATTAGTTTTAAGTCACTTTTTAAATTTCATTTAACATAATATAGAGAAGTGTTTTTTTTCCCGACCAATTTATTAAGGGGTAAATGTGATGAATATGTATGTTCTATGATTGGGATAGTAGAACCCTAAACAATGCTTTTTAGGAATCATGTTTTGCTGTATTGCGAAGACTAAATCTAGGGAATATTAACATAAGTTGTTTGACATAATCTAGTTTTGGCAAAATCTCTAGTGGATTTGGCTTGAGTAAAGGATTAACATGGTAATGATATGTTTTAGAAGCAACTTTAGCTAGCATTGTTTATTGTATTGTAAGAATTGTAGGGGAAGAGTATTCTGAGATATTCTAATAGAAAATTGAAAATGTATAGCTTGCAATTTTGTAAGCAATTATACAAAGATAAAAAAAATTAGAGAGATTCAAATATTTAGACAACACCTTAAGGAATCATTTAGTTTTACTACAAGTTTAAACAAAATACTTACAATATTTGAAATGTCTACTAATTTTATATTAAATGTAGCTTGAAGTGCAATCTTTGCAATCCAACAATTACAACTTGTCAAAATATCTACAATATGAAGATTCGTGCTCATTTTTTTCCAATTGAAAATAGATCATCTTTACAATGTGATTTATTGATTTTGATGCAAATTTTGTAACATCTTTGATGAGCAGTGAGTGCCCTCTATGGCCAACCATACAAAGCACAAGCATGTACGTGTGATTCAATCAAATTCCATGGAATCTTTGAGCATATAGTACTTTAGATAATTAGGTTGTAATGTTTGCTTGTCATTGTCTTTCTAATTGTCACTTGTGTTAATTCAATTGGTATAGTTAAGTGTGATTAAGACATAAGATGTTTGTATTTTTGTTATTATTTCTTATTATTAAGATAGTAAAATAATAAAGTGATTAAAATATTAAATCTTAGCTAATTGTTATAAATTAAAGGTAATATAAGCTATCCTAAACGTAGAGCATCTATTTCCACTTTCCATACATATCTTGAACCTATACTAATGTTGTTGGGCTACCAAGTGTTTATTGCTAGATTTATTAAGTATTCATTATTAGGATTACAAAGGGGTAGTATATTATGCTTGAAGTGGCAATACTCATGTTGCTACGAAATAAAATATTAAATTCCTAAGTGTAGGAAAGTAAAGTGCATGTAAAGTGATGAAAAATAAGCTAAATGCTAATCCAAGTGTTGCAATGGAGAGAAGAAACCTTAATTTTTTTGTTGTTATGCAAAAGTATCTAGGTACATCTAGCACTCGAATAAAATTTCATATATTTAATTCAATCTATGTTGCTAGTACTTAGAGGAAAATTTAACTAGGTCCTATGGAAGAAAACTGCAATAGCTCCACTATGCTACTAATTGAACTATGCTCAATGTGGATCGCGTGCTCATATATATAGATTTCAATTAATGAAGCATTAATGCATATGCACCGATGCATCGACGACCATGCGTCGATGCAACTACTCAACATAGCATGATTTATCATACCCCAAGATTAACTAAAAATTTGTTCTAGAGTTAACAAAAATGGTACCAAGTTGTTTAGAAAATTTGGGAAGGTATAGAATTGACAAGATCCAACTTTGATTGTTATGTTACACAATTATTTGCATGGTTACAAAAGACTCTACATTTACAAAAATTTCTAGACTTGATGACAAAATTGATAGGTGCTTAGTTGGATGGAATGAAACGGGATGAGTTCTTCACACCATGCCTAGAGGTAAGGGCTCTTGTGATATGGAGGTTCCCTCATCACATCTCAGTCCTATTGGTTGTCCAAGTTGCCTTGATCCTACTGCCAAAAATTGGAAGGTGTCCAAGAGTGTCTTTATTTTCTCCTTGTCCCGTGGATCATAGGCAATCCAGGTGGCTTCGCATAGATGGCTAGTATTAATATATCTCACAAGCAAGGTATTGTTGGAAACTTTTTTTTTTCATATTAATAAACCAAGTTACAAAGTGTTTACATTCAATGTCGAACATATTGACAAGGTTTCACAATTCATGGTAGTCATTTATTCTCCTTGGTAGGTTCTCAACGACTGATCTTTGGTTTGTGAACTTGCTCTTGAGAACTTAAAGCTGTGTATTGGCTACTTCCAACTTTTGTTTTGTCTCTTTGTGGAGCATGAACTCCACCTCATAGAAGAGGTAGGAGCTGGCCACTTATTTATCTAGCTAAGATCTTGGTGTTCCTGCTATAAACATTGCTAGGTTTGCATAACAAAGGTTGGCTAATTTCATGTATTCCATCATCTTTTTGATTTGCCATTTCTTTAGGGGAATTTTAGCTTGGTTGTAGGCATTGAGATCATTAAAGATGGGCTACCATACATCACCTCTTTATTGGAGTTGCTGGAGGGCTTGATTTACCATAGTCTTCGCTAATTTGATCTCTTTTTCATTAATATTGTTGAGCATTCCGACTTGGTCCTTGTTGGTGACCATTTGGGACCACCAACGTTTGGCCTTCGATCTCATGACTAGGGTCGCAGGAAATGAATGTGTTCTTCAAATAGGGTTTAGGTGCTTTCTAGTCTCTAGCAACACCAAGGCTTAGATACCTTCAAATAAACTTAGTGATTATGAAACTAACTAAACATGAGTATGTGTTTGCTATTGTGAATGTTGAAATGGTTGGGTTGTGTATGAAACTGTAATTGGTTAACATAAAAGAAGTTTAGCTAACTTTGTCGAATACTATGAGTTGTTGAAGGTTTCTATTTTGTCAAATCACATAGTCTATATAGTCTCTATAGTTGATGAGTGGCGAGGTACCCCTACACTCAACCATACAAATATGAGTGTTACATGCGCGATTTGATCGAACTCCAAGGACTAAGTACTTACGTGCCTTATGGAACACTTAAGGTTAATCAATCGTTGTCTTCCCAAACTTATTTGTATTGTCACGGTTGTATGATTAAGTAAGTCTGAGGTATGTGATTTTTATGTCTTTTATCTTTTTATCACCTATGCTAAGACGAGAAAGGGTGAAGAGACTAAGTAACTAACTTTCACTAACTAAGCTCTAATCGTCCTAGCATCAGTATCCGTTCCCACTTGCCGTACACACCTTGAACTAGTGCAACGCTACTGAGATTACCAAACGCTCTTTGTTACTAGGTTACCAAGCGTAGCACACGTGCTCGAAGCAATTGTACTGAATGCACTTAACTAGGAGAGTTAGGGGTTGAGAGAGATTTAATTAACTAAGAAAGCATTTAAACATTTAACAGTAATTAAGTCCTATTTAGCTTAGTCCACATGCTGCAAGGTTTATTAGAAAGTTCGTCTTTATTTCCGTACACAAATGTGTGCTCAAGTACAATTTTCTCGAATAAAGATCCGTTCACTTTGAGACTCCTACTGCGAGCACATGGAAATTATTCTATCTCTAGAATGGTAAAATTGCCAGAGTTTAGCTAAGGGTCTAGATCTAGATGATCTTACAAGGGAAAGCTGCCTCTTATTTATAGACAAGGCGACGGGCTGCGATATCGCATATGCAATATTGTGGCCTATGCGATATCGCATTCCATCATACCCCTATGACTAAATGAAAACTCGTCCTCAAGTTCCCTACAAAATATTGGGGCGGTATGGGATTATTGACTTGAATGACACTAATGGTAGATGGGGTGACATGTGAATAGATCGTCATTACAATACATGATAAAATTTAGTGTTCACGATAACAAGAGTGAACACTATACATATTTGACATTCAACCTTATTTGGCAACTGGGATAGAAGAGAGAAGAGAGAGAGAAAAGAAGAAGTCTGTTGCTGCCGATGCCAAGATTGCGCTTTTCGTTGTTCATCCATAAGCGCGCCATCAATCTTGTTCCTTGTGTAACTGCTTCAGCACCAGTCCATTCCAACTGTTTCCTCCAGATCCCATCCGTTAGTGTATGATTGCCATCTACACACACAATATAGTCTTATATTAGCAAGGGTAAATGAATCATAATGCAATTGATACCTTGCTTCGGTGTAAGGTCCATTGGTTGAGTTGTGATATGGCTGATACAGATCTAGAGATATAATACTGGTGACTACCCAAGGTGTAGGGGTTAAGAGAAAAATAAAAAAAATTGGACTAGGACCCCCATGACTGAGAGCGAACCTCCGGTAGCGATAGAATGGGAAAAGATAAAGAATAAGAAAGATGGAGAAAAAGAAACAACGACAACACCAATAAAATGGATGTCAAAGATGAAAATGAACAAAATAATTGGTGATTGCAGAAATGTTTAAAGGAAAGAAATTAACGGATGCACCAAATAGGAATGCCAGTGGATCCTCCCCAAAGCAGGCTCATGCCCTTAAAGCCCTGACAATCCCACATTCAAGGAGTCCGTAGGCTCTACGAATGTCATTTGGAGACAAGAGTTAAAGTTTTAACCACAAGAATTTACCAAAAAGAAAATAATGCATCCACCAAAATATGGACTACTGATACAATCGGCAATGAGGTGATAAAAGGAGAAAGAAGGATGGAAAGGAGAGAATGGAATGGAATCTCAAGAACAAGGTGGTGTACACCCCCTTATATATTAATGGTTAATGTAACTTAGTAGATCACATTCCAAATCTAGCCTCATACAAACCACATTCAGTGACTTCGCATTAATACATTTGGCCAATCCATCCACCTGAAGTAATAAGAATGTCTTCACCATAGAGACACCACCATTCTGACGAAATGAAAGAGGAGAAAGTAGGAAGCGAGAAGGGCCTTAGTTAGAGGGAACATGTTTATTTTAGTTCCATAACCAGTGCTTGTAGCCCAAATGATTATTTGGTCTAAGGGATGTGCTTTGAATTCTCACTGTTTTTTTTAATATTTTTACGTGAGAACCACACCATGCAAAGACTTATTATTTTTATTTGCTCAGCTTCCCAATAATGTGGCAACGTCAGAATGGTAAGAAAACTCAAAAAGAAAACATCCAAGCACCCAAGAGAATGGCCAGCACAAGTGCATCAAATCCCCTTGAAGTCACACCCTTTTCAATCCTTGAGTCCTTCCTTAGTTTGAAAAATGCCTAGTCACCGATTCGTTGATAGTTCTTATTATTGAAAAAGGGACTGTACAATTCCAAGCCAAGAGAGACCATAGAAAATCATGGATGCATGGATGATGTGGACTCATTGCCTGCTATATCAAAAGAACCATACCTTAGTATCAACATCATAACTTAAAGGTAAAAACCAAACATTAGCAATCAATGGAATACAGTTCATACCATCTTCGCAGCACTTATTAAGTGACGAATCAAGCAAAGTAATCAAACATACAAAGAAATGAAAAAGTATAACGATGTTGTAAAACAAAAACAAGAAAAGTTAAAGAAACTTGTAAAACAAAAATGTGTAAAAAAAAACTTAAAAAGGAACTGAGGGCCTCATTCATAGGTGGTCATCTCCCCCATGACTAAATTGAAAGGGAGAGATCTGAAATAACAAGTGTTTATTTGAATTTTTTAGAAGTGTCCAACTTCTCCCAACTGATGTTTTCAGGTTAAGGGTTGGAAGTTGGCGACGCTCTTGCTCTAGTGTATTTATGCTTTCGATATGAGTGCAAGTTGTTCCCTCAGTTAGTTCCATGCATGTTGGTAAGTTGCTCTTTTGATTAGTTGTCAACCACTGGGTGTCTCTTTGTTGTGTGGTTGCTACATATAGGCACTTTTGTACATTGATTTCCTGGGCACACCAGTTGCATGCAGGCAATGTTGAACATTCGTGTACACCATCACCCTTTGTATCACTGTATGTGATGCATGGAACTTTCTTCTTCTCGATCTTCCCATAAGTGTTTTCCTTAGATATTTCTAGGGAAAGATCGCGGATTCCTAGGCATGCGTTAACGGTACTTAGCCATGCCCTTCCCATTATTATTAGGAAGTTCCCCTTGTCGTTGTTTACTTGGATCACTAGGAAATCAACTGGGTATGACCAACCACACACAGTGGTAACGATGTCCTCCACTAGTCCCAGGGGAATAGTGATGGACTAGTCAGCCAGCTCTAAGCGAATATTGCTCTTCTTTAGCATGGGTAGGTTCCAGGCTTTATACATTTCTTGCGATATCAAGTTGACTCCAAAACCTAAGTCCAGAAGAGCTTTACAAGGTTCATTCCCAGTGACTTAGAGATAGATTAAGGGATTTCCAGGATCAGCAAATTTCTTGGGAAGGTGGTGTTCCTTGATCCAGTCAGTGATGGTATGTGTTAACATAATCGTGTGCGTTGAGCTCTGTTGTTGATTTGAAGGGAGCTCCAAAGCCTTATTTGATAGAGGAACGTTTGGAGGCTCAACCGCTTATGGTTGTGAGAGCTTGTTTGGGCTTTTGGTTCTGAAGAAATGTCTTCTCTTTGTATGGTTGTCAGAACCAGCAACAAGTTGAAGGTTTATAGCTCTCATAGCATTGTGTTGCTGCGGTTGAGTGGGGAGTTCCCCTTGCATTGCTAGAGTGGGTGGTAATGGAGCTATCAATGTGAGAGTTGTGGATGGATTCAAAGGATGGTATGCATGTGGTATGTCTCTTCCAGGAGAAGGAGTCCTATAATACTCCCAAGCTTGGTAGTGACGTGATGGTGTCACACGACCAACAAAGTCATGTAGAGAGATTGGCTGCTGCACGTAATAGCCATATGGATCTAGTTGCTGGTAAGGGTATTGTTGCCTAGGTGGTGGCATCCCCCATGACTGTGGGTATTGCCACTGCTGGTGTTGCTCAATAGGTTGTGGCAGAGTTCCACTTGGATAATACATTAATGGTTGGTGGAACTGCGGGTTACCTTGGGGATAAGGTAACTGACGAGGTGCTTGCTATTTGTTAAGTCTTGGGTTGAGTGCATACACCCTAGACTCTTGTAGATGTGAGATTATCAAGCAACATCCCTTAGGATGGTACATCCACCGTCATTGTTTGTATCTGAATCCACAACCTCTTTAGTGATAGCCATTTTACCCTTACCTTTGTTACGTGCATGGTCCAAATCCCTCTTCTTCTTTTTATCATTCACTACCTCGCTCCTTAGATTCCTTTACGATTTTAAGAACGATTTCAAATCTGCTATCGAAGGAATCCCACATTTGATCTACCTTAGCTGACACTTCTATTGTTAATTTTTGCAGCGGCAAGGTTTTCCTATGCACCAACTCTTCAAGTGGTGACTCATCCTCCTCCTCACAGAATCTCACTCCCCTTTTTCGGAGGGAAGGATCGCAATTATACTCTTCTGCGTTTTCTCTCTTACATAGCTCTCCTTCTTCCTTAGCTACTTGCTTCAGCAATCTATGAATTCGATGGGACCTAAGCTCAAATAATCTCCCTTGAGCATATGTTCCAAGGGTTCTCCTAATTTCATCCCTAAGTCCATCTACGAGATGGCGTAGTTGATCCTGCTGCAAGTAACCATGGCCTGGGCAACAATGTAACAGTGTATAATAACGACCCATGGCAACATCAAAGGATTCATGAGTTTCCTGCTTTCATCCTTGGATTTTTTTTCGCAGGTTGGACACTCGGGAGTACGTTTGATATTTATCATTAAATAGTTCTAGCATCTTACTCCACCTCCTAATGGTTTCCGGTTCTAAGGACCGATACCAACTTTCTGCTTCTTTTACTAGTATCCTTGGAAAAAACTTTAATTTTTGCCACTCATTTTCTATATTCTGCAAGGCACATGCATCGTGAAATGCCTGTAAGTGGTTCTGAGGATTAGCATTGTATCCCCCCTCAAATCGTGGGATGTTATTTATATCCAACCCCTTGATCTTGCTATCTTTTTGGTGCCTTGTAGGAATTCTAGCGGCCTCTGTGACGTTTAACATGCTTTGGGTTGCAAGTAGGGGTTCTTTGTTGTCATTTCTCTCATAGCATCTGTGATGTCTACGTGGTTCCCTACTTTCCCTTGTTTCATGCCTTGATTCTCTAGAGTGCCCTAGTCCTTGCTCTTGACTCTCTCGTCGAGGTTTCTCACTATGTTTACCCTTATCCTCACCGTTAGGCCCTTTATGACTGTGTCCTGATGTTGAAGAAGAAGGTGAATGTGATGATGAAGGGGAAGAAGAAGGAGAACCATTGCCATGACGATGTTCCCTACCTTCTCTTCGGTGTTCCTGGCTTCGATCGTGATGATGATCAGAATGCTCACCCTTATCATGTGTTCATGTTCCCTCGTTGAACACTTGGTGTTCTTGGGGATCAGAACTAAGATTTTGAATCGTGGAACGCAGGTTCTGATACACCACCACCTAACCATCGTTAGGAGGGGGAACATTGTTTTGTGAAGAACANACCACCTAACCATCGTTAGGAGGGGGAACATTGTTTTGTGAAGAACCTATGAAAATAGGTTCATCACCCTCAATTTCGTTTAAGACGGGTGAAGCATTACAGGGGACTTTGCCTTTCAATGATGTGTGGTAACTCTCCTGCCGTGAGTCCCGTTGATGTTGCGCTTCTATGGGATGGTAGTCCCTTGCATTGTAATCGCATGCAACGTACTTAACGTATAATTGTGACATGCCTATTCATGCAAGGGCACGAAGGAGCATGTTGGGGGCTACTCTGTCTAGAGGCAACACTATGTTACCCTCCAAGTCTCTCCAACACAGTTGTTCATCTTGATGGAAGACAAAGGTAAAGTCGGGTATATATTCATCGTGATGAATATATACCACACTGAATTGTTGAGGAACTGACGGATTTTGATTATGTGTGTTGTGCGTCGACTGTCTCAAGTGTTGTTCCTAGGCAGTGAAGTGCTTTTGTTTGAAGAAGAAGACATCTTAGCCTTGTTCGGTGTGCTGTTTACTGTTATGTTATTTTTCTCTTGATTAACCCTAAGGGTTTGTTTAAGCTACCCAACGATGTGGATAATTTCCTATGTTCTACGTAGCGCACAAACAACTAAGTCCTCGGCAACGGCACCAATGATGAGTGGTGAGGTACCCCTACACTCAACCATACAAATACGAGTGTTACACACACGATCCGGTTGAACTCCAAGGACGAAGTGCTTACATGCCTTATAGAATACTTAAGGTTAATCAATCATTGTCTACCCAGACTTGTATTGTCACGGTTGTATGGTTAAGTAAGTCTGAGGTATGTGATTTTTATGTCTTTTATCTTTTTATCACCTATGCTAAGATGAGAAAGGGTGAAGAGACTAAGTAACTAACTTTCGCTAACTAAGCTCTAATCGTCGTAGCATCAGTATCCGTTCCCACTTGCCATACACACCCTGAACTAGAGCAACGCTATTGGGATTACCAAATACTATTCGTTACTAGGTTACCAAGCGTAGCGCACGTGCTCGAAGCAATCGTACTGAATGCACTTAACTAGGAGAGTTAAGGGTTGAGAGAGATTTAATTAACTAAGACAGCATTTAAACATTTAACAATAATTAAGTCCTATTAGCTTAGTCCACATGCTACAAGGTTTATCAGAAAGTTTGTCTTTATTTCCGTGCACAAATGTGTGCTCAAGTACAATTTGCTCGAATAAAGATCTGTTCACTTTGAGACTCCTACTACGGGCATATGGAAATTATTCTATCTCTGGAATGGTAAAGTTGCCAGAGTTTAGCTAAGGGTCTAGATCTAGATGATCTTACAAGGAAAAACCACCTCTTATTTATAGACAAGGCGACGGGTTGCGATATCGCGTATGCAATATCGTGTCCCATCAATAGTACATTACTTGTAACAAATAAATTTCACAAAAACATTTGACCACAATTTTGCCAATCTACTCCTAATTTTCCCTAGAGAGAATTCTACAAAAAAACTAGAAATAGAGCGAAATTCAAAGGATTTAGAAAGAGAAAAGAAAAGAAAATAGATTTATGTGGGATCTCAAACATTTAAGCAAAATAAATTGACATGAGGAAACACTTTGCAATAAAGCTATTCCAATTCAATCTATTACGAACCATCTAAACCCTATAAGCTCAACAAACAATTTCATAAAAGACACTTTTATTTAACTACCAAAATGCTTTGTAAATGACAAAGTACAAGCTTCCATTTGGCTAGTTAATATTGGTCAAAAATTGTAAACAATAGAACTTACAGAAAAATTTGACAATTTCAAGATTGCAATATTAAGGCAATAAACTTTAAAAATAAAGAAGCTCTTTTAATCATCTCAAAGTATCAAATATTTTCTAAATTTTTTAAACTCAAATAGGCAATTTCTATAAGAAATTACTATTAAATTACTTAAGATGTTTTTTTAAGACAACATAAGCTCTTATCTGGCAAACCTTAATAGAAGTCTAATATTGTACAAAAACATAGCTATAAAGGCAACCTAGAAGAATCCCAGAATTAAATGGCAAGCACGGTATTATCTAAATCATTAATTAAGTAACTAAAACAAAATGGAAAGAAATGAACTCACAAAATTAAGACAAAGTAGCTGAATTAATGTCTTTACCAAGCCATGGTTTACAATTTTCAATATTTTTCTAAGTATCTTTTTCTCCCCTCCTCTCTAAACCCACAAACCACC
>MNCI01008168.1:622317-632728 GCA_015680685.1 Gnetum montanum | reverse complement strand
ATAAAACCCTACCCTTTTTATAGTGGCTTTAGGATAGTTATAATCATGAGAAATTAAGGGGTGTTACAAATATCTAGGGGATTAATTCATAACCACAGTTATTACTTCCATAGAAAGTTATGAGAATTTTAAGCCATAGTTGACAAGTGTCTTCTTGGTAATGAGAAATTAAAATTATCTACAAATATCGAGGGTTATTATTTGTAACAATCATAGGAAGTTTCAACTCCTATCGAAAATAAAGCTATATTTGACAGATGTCCATAAATCCCTTCCCTTTTCTTTAAGAGTAAATGATAACTTCATTTAAAGTTGTTAACCATCTAAATCACGCTTATTCATCTTTCTTTGTGAGCTTGAACTTCCGCCTTTACTCTTCTTTTCATCTTTCCTTTGTCTCTAGCAAATTTTATTTTTGCAACCTTGGCACATATGCGGAAGTCTAACCACCAATAGTAATAAAATTAATCCTTTTTACGGTATATTTCTCCAATGTCGGTACGAAACAGAAGTGCGTGATTCATCATCATAGTAGCCAACAGTGCATACAAATCACAAATGCAGAATTTCGCTGATTACGTAGAGGTAGCCACGATCAATGCTTTCAAGAAATTTAAAAAACGCATTTCCTTATTTCAGGCTAGCTGATTTAGCAAATTTGTTCTGTCTCTAGTTCCAAGAGAGTTCCCGCTGATGATTGCTGCCGACGGCAATTTTCGGTGTTGCGGATGATCTGCTTTTCCAGCCTTATTAGGACCAGCAATTATTTTGTTTTTTTTCTTGTTCGGATTTGCTTCTTTCTTGGAAATAAAACTGACTCCCATGTTTTGTTTATGTTTGATTTATGCGTCCAATTTACATGGTTGTTAAGGGTTGTAATCCGTTATGGTAATATTTTAACTCGATGCCGTTCACAAAGATATTCTGGCAGTCGGCCTGCAAGTATATTTGTGTTGTAAACGAAGACGAAGATTTATATATAGACGCTCTTTCATTTCAAGCATCTGTTGTTTGCACGTAATCATCAGGCAACATTTTCCATTGCTGGTCTTTTTTTTAATTGGCTTTTTCTAACAACTTGTTCTCATTTTTCTACTAGCATATTTGGCATCAATATTCAGGTGGATGTTTGTTATAGATCGAATACATTGATATTGTACTTACCTAAATCGTCGGTGTAAGATTAGAATGGAAATAGACACTGAGAGATCATCGGGCAGCCACAGTTGACCCTGCCTTTGCTTGAGGGCAAGCTGGAAAAGAGCACGAAGGCAAAGTGCCTTGGATGGTTTGCACGCAAATCAACCAAGGACTTCCCAAGCGTAAGCTACGGCTAGCGTTGGGGTTATTGTAAACAGTGTGTAAATGGAATGAAAAATAGCGATACGAAATGTAAACAGAGCGTACTGAATTATAAATAAAGCGTAAATAGAGCTATATTGTAAACAAAGCGTAAACCGAAGTAAATAATGTAAATGGAAGGTAATAATGAAACTGTATTGTATTGTTCAAACAGGAATATGCATCGGTCAAAGCGTAGTTGCACACGTGTGGATGGCAAGTTAAATGCCTAGCCCCAAAATGATATGATGTGATGATATGATGATGAAATGGGATGAACGTGAGAAATTCTTGGAAGCCAACAATCAGGTTTGCCGAGCGCCCAAGGATTGCAAGTTCTGTCCTCCTTCAGAATTGCCAATCTCTCCAATTTTTTGCCTCCTCTCCAATTTCTTTTCCCCCCTCCAATTCATGTAAATTGATAGGGTATTTATAGGGTTGGGCTAGGGTTTATCTGGGGTTTTCAAGAATGGAATCAACGGTTGGGAGATGAGAGGAAAATAGATCTAGTGACATGTCTCCCATGGATAGTTGGCATGAGTTAGATGTGTGCTGGATATTTGTCTTCTTTGACCAGGTTCAATGTATTTTACAATTTGTGGGTCATTTAAGCCCATGAAAATACAAACAAATTAGAGAAACAAGCCCTCAAATGATAAAAATTTACAAAGAAAATCAAAGAGGATTAACTCTGCCTTACTTGTCTAGCATTTAGCATGACCTATAGTGTGACCTCCAAAACTTGCAATTTTGAGCTGAAATATAGAATTTTTGAAGGCTGGGACCCATAGTTATCAATAGTGGACCCTGAGGATGACTTGCACCCTTGAAATCAAGTCATTTTGGCTTAGTTTTGGGGCTCTAAAAATTGGTGACGCTGATCCTTACGCTATGCAACATCTGAAAAAGTAACCCTAGCGTCACCAAGTCAAAATGGCACATTTGAGGTCCAAATCTTGATTTTCTGGAGGCTGGGAGCTGCTGGGGACCTTGGTGAAAATCATGGGGGGTCCTTGTGCTCGATTTTGGCCTGTTTTGACTCAATTTCAGGGCTCCAAAATTTGGTGACGCTGATCCTTACGTTGTGCAACATCTGAAAAAGTAACCAAAGTGTACTTAGCCAAAACCAAACATTTTGAACCTGAAACTTTTGATTCTGGATGCTGGAAGTTGGTGTAGTTGCTTGTGGGCCCCGAGGGGACCTTGCCTGTTCAACCATGGACCATCGGGGGCTGTTTTGGAGGCCTCCAAGTTTGGTCACGTTGTACTCATGTTGGGCAGCAGCATGACTTAGCTTAATTCTTGTCTAAAAGTGCTAGGCCAAAATTAGTGGTGTTTCATTAGCCCCTCTTTGTTGACATCTGGAGGAGTTCATCCGAGAGGCGTCAACAAAGAAGTGCAAACACCATGAACAAACAAGTATAAAATATTAACCGTCGGCCCTTGACTGGATATTATCGCACCGTTTTTCAAAAGTACATGGGATTGAGGGGAATGTGGTTCAAGATGCAAGGGAATCGGTTGTAACTAGGGAAGCTAGGAGGTTAAGGGCCATGATTGCTGCTGGGATCATGGGAGAGGAATGCTCTCACGGGAATGAGCTTTGTCTCCGGTCCTTGTCAATAGACTTGGAACCAAGACATAGGAAGTGCATTCTTTTGGAGAAACGGAACTTTTATAGAGTGTTTACGAGGCCCGTTGTAAACAGCCAAAGCCACGTGGTGATGTGCAACATGGTCTCTTTGAGACACAAGTGTAATTATTTTTCAAGACAATTACCTTCTCGCTTGGGACTGGTATGAGAATGGCCAATAGTCTTTTGTTTATGATGTTAATAGGGTCATGAAGACCTTTTTTATGCATTTTGCTCTTTGACCTTTTGTGTTTTTTTTTTATTTTTTTTTTCTTTTTTTTCTTTGGTCTTTTAAAAGAGCTTGCTTTTAGTGTCGTGCTTGTGTATGAGCACTTGCATTTTGCATCATGTATTGTGTTTTGTGTTTTGCATCGCAATTGCTTAGAGAACTACAATATGCAACAGTGTATCAAGAGTTTTGAGATGAGTGGAACGTATCAAGGGGGATGTAACTAAATAGGATAAGGGTGCATGATGGGGAATAGGGAATGTATCAGGAGTTGGGAATGTACTTATGAACGGATTGATTAACTCAGTCGCGTGTGTCAGAAAAAACATGATACTTTTCGTCATGATGAAGTGCATCTATGTACGAACGCCTCAGAAGTGTCATCCTGCAAACACAACTCCAAGAAGACAAAAAAACCACAAATGAAACAGTCAGCTAAACACTTTAACTAAGGAGATGGAGTCACCACGTGCAACTTTCAAAGCAAACAGAATCATGAACATCATCAGTTTCATTAGACCCCATGGGATAAATCATGCAACAAGTCTTTGTGGAATAGGAACAACCAACTGCAACAATAGATCTTTTCAAGTTTTTCCTGGTCGTCAATGATATCACTAGTTTATAGTCTTAGCAGACTATCGTGGATTAGTTTCACGTCATAACCGCTTAGACGGTGCTAGTTTAGCGTCGTAGCGGATGGTGCATTGCTAGTTTATAGTCATAGTGGACTATAAAGAGGCAAACTAGTTTATAGTCTTAGTGGACTTTGAATGCTAGTTTCATGTCATGGCGGACGGATGTAGCAGTTTAGTGTCATACCGGATAGAACTCTGTGGTATCAGTTTTAAGTCATGATGCCAGAACTGTTCTGTGGTATCAGTTTAAAGTCATGATCCAGGACTATTCTGTGGTATCAGTTTTAAGTCATGATCCAGGACTGTTCTGTGGTATCAGTTTTAAGTCATGATGCCAGGATTGTTCTGTGGTATCAGTTTTAAGTCATGATGTCAGGACTATTCTGTGGTATCAGTTTTAAGTCATGATCCAGGATTGTTCTGTGGTACTAGTTTTAAGTCATGATCCAAAACTATTTTATGGTATCAATTTTAAGTCATGATCCAAGACTATTCTATGGTATCAGTTTTAAGTCATGATCCAGGACTGTTTTGTGGTATCAGTTTTAAGTCATGATCCAAGACTATTTTGTGGTATTAGTTTTAAGTCATGATCCAGGACTGTGACATACCTCAAGTTTGTCAGACATAGCACCTTTTCAAGTACAAGTGGTTGGTAGGATTGGCAAACTTGTTTTCGTCCATATCAGCAAGTTTGAATGCTCCATTGTTGTATGCCTTGATGACTAAATAAGGCCCTTCCCAGTTGGCTGAGAATTTATTTAGATGTTCTCGGGCGGCCTTAAGGACTAGATCTCCTTCTTTGATCAAGCGTTTGTGGAGATTGTGCTTGTGCCTTTATCTCTGCTGTTTTTGGTACTATTCAATTTGATCAAGAGTTCGTACACGTTCCTCCTCTACCGAGTCGAGGTTGGAAATGTGCAATTCATTATTTTGACTTTCATCGAGGAGACCAAAGAGAGTTATTCGTAATGAGGGAACCTGCAATTTTAAAGGTAAAACAGCTTCAGATCCATATACAAGACTATATGGAGTTTTACTTGTGGATGTTCGATGTGTTGTTCTATAAGCCCATAATGCATAGACTAATTGTTCATGCCATCGTTTCTTGCTCTGATTCAACATCTTTTTGAGCACCATGACGACAGTCTTATTTGTAGCCTCAACTTGACCATTGCTATGTGGGTAGTAAGGTGACGAAAATGCATGTTTAATGCCCAGACTTTCACAAAAGCTTTTGGTATCTGCACTGTTGAATTGTGGCTCATTATCGGTAATGATGGTCATCGGAATACCAAAACGAGTTATGATATTTTCCATTATAAAGGTGCAAAAGTGTTTGGACGTGGTCTTCCTAAGAGGAATAGCTTCCACCCACTTTGTGAAATATTCAGTTGCAGTGATAATGAAGCTATGGCTTGCTGAAGATGACGGCATTATTGGTCCAATTAAGTCTAAACCCCATTTTTGGAATGACCATGTGATTTGTGCAGTATGCAGTTCGTTAGGTGGCACATGTATCAGATTACCATGCTTTTGGCAGATGTCACATGTTCTAACTTTGGAGATGCAATCGTATTCCATGTGTGGCCAGCAATAGCCTAAACGCCTAATCTTCGTTGCCATTGCTTTAGGTGCTATGTGCCCTCCACAAAGTCCTTCGTGGATTTTTTCTACAATCGTTTGACCATCAGTGCTACTAATGCACGTTAGCAAAATACCTTCATATGATTTACGACACAAGGTGTCACCTATTAATGTGTATTGGCGGGAACATTTTCGTATGGCGTCCTTTTGAGCATTTGTCAAGTGTTGTGGAGGTTCGCCTCTTAAAAGATACTCTTTTACGTCATCATACCATTCTATTGCGTGTGTTGTACTAACAGATGCTATAGGTACTTCATTTAGAGTGTTAATTATAGGTTCGGTACAACTGGTTATAGAACTAGGCAATGCATGAAACATTTTAGGTGTCATGTTTAAGGCTAGTGTGGCAAGTGCATCAGCGATGGTATTCTTGCTTCTAGGGATGTGTTGTATATCCACTTCTATTAGTTACCTCACTAGATGTTTAGTTAAATCATAATACGGTTGCAAATGGAGAGCTTTGCATGCGTAGACTTCAGTGACTTGATTAATAACTAATTGCGAATCACCTCGAACTACAAGGCGTGAGATTCTTGAAGTTAGCGCTGCTTGAAGTCCTCTAAGAAGACCTTCGTATTTTGCTATGTTATTGGTGCAAGGAAAGTTTAAGCGATAAGCAGAAGGTTGGATTTCCCCAGAGGGGTATGTTAAAATAGTTACAGCACTTCCTCCTCAAGAGGTTGAGGCCCCATCGAAGTAGAGAATTGCCTCATAATCATCAAGTACGGTGTCTATACTGTTAACATTTTCATCTGGGAATTCAGGGTTTATCGTTGTTTGATCGTGTGTCAGCGAGATGGTTAGTTGCATGGCTATTGCTTGACCTTTTGTGGAAGATTGAGCGACATAGTGTAAATCAAACTTTGCAATCATTGCTTTCCACCTAGCTAACCTACTTGACTCATAGATGTTATTAGTGATGGCACGGAGAACATTATCCTTGCAAACGATATAAACTTGATTACGGAAGAGATAATGTTGCCATTTCTTCAAAGAGAAGACGAGGGTGAGGCATGATTTTTCTACGTCATTGTATCGTTGTTCATGGGCTATTAAAGCATGGCTTAGATAGTATACAGGGATCTCAGCCCCATCTTGACGTTTTTAACAAAGCATGGATGCGATGGAAGAACCGGAAGTTGCAAGATAGATGTAGAAAGGTTTGTCACTTTGTGGAGGATAAATAGTTGGTAGTTGGGCCAACTCTTGTTTTATGTTCTCAAATGCTTCTTGGCATTGTTGAGTCCATTGGAAATGTACATTCTTTTGTAATAGGTGTTGCATGGGACTCAACTTATCCGTCAGCTTTTCAATAAAGTGTCTAATGAATTGCAACCTACCTTGGAGGCCACGTAGTTCGGTAAGGTTTCTTGGTGGTTGCATATTGGTTATTGCTTTAACCTTATCGGGGTCTACCTATATCCCTGTTTCGGAAACTAGGAAACCAATAATTTTTCCTGTTTTAACACCGAAGACACACTTTTTTGGGTTGAGCCTAATGTCATATTTGAGACAACGTTTAAGCACTAAGTCTAGATCTTTTGCATGTTGTTCAGTTGATTTAGACTTGACTGCTATATCATCAACATAATCATTGAGCAAATTAAGCATGTAGTCATTAAATATGTATGTCATTGCTCGTTGATATGTAGCACCTGCATTTTTAAGGCCAAATGGCATCATCGTATAACAAAATGTCCCCCAAGGTGTCATAAAAGTTGTTTTGAGTTGATGCTCTAGATTAATTCTTATCTGATTGTAGCCTAAAAATCCGTCCATAAAGGATAATAGTGCATGCCCAACAGTAGTGTCAATAAGTTGATCAATATTAGGCAAAGGAAAGTCATCCTTTATAGTGGCTATGTTGAGGTCACGGAAGTCAATACATATGCGTATACTACCGTTCTTCTTGGGGACTACAACAATGTTTGATACCCAATCGGAATAGTCAACGGCTCGGATGAAATCGGCTTGGTAAAGCTTTGTAATCTCAGGGCAGACTACTAATGCCACTTCGGGTCTAACCTTTCGTGCTTTTTGCTTTACTGGTTTAATTGTTTCATCAAGAATAATGTTATGTTGGATGATCTAGGGGTCTAGTCCTAGCATGTCTGTATATGACCATGCGAATGTTTTTACGTTGTCTTTTAAAACCTGAGTGATGTCACCTACGAGCTGCGGATCTAGTAAGGCACTTAATTTCAAGGTCTTGGCTTTGTCATTGACTGTAATAATGGGGATTTCAACCAGAGGATCTTCAATGATATTGTTAGCTTCTAGATCTAGAGTTTTAGCTACATTTTTAGGCTAGTCTGACATTTCTTGAGTGGAGGCTATCAAATCGGTATAAGTGGATGGATCTAGATCCAAAGATTCTAGGCAAATCGCTCTTTCTATATCTCCGTATGGTCCATTGAGAGACAATATTGAGAGGATGTTGTGGTTGGCCATGATGCTCGCTTCTGCCAATTAAAACAGGAGCGAAATAAGAGATACTCCCTCAGTAGGAGAGTTACAAAGTGTAAACACACATAGGATAACTAAGCTGGTGGAATGTATAAAGACTGATGTAATGGCCTGAATTTAATAGTGGTATAAAATGATTGCATCATTATCTTTATGTTTCATGTAAATATTTTTGTCATTTTTCATGTTTTTTATTGTTTTTCTTTGTTTTCTAGAGTATATGTATGCAACTAAATGTAACATAAATTTCTAAAGTGTAAAGCAAGATGTAAGGTAAATACTTGGAAAAGAAAGCAACGACCGTGCAAGGATCGTAACTTGTAACTTGTAAGTAAAGATTTAATGTAAGATGACGAGAGTTTGTAAATATGTAATTTGTTGGCTCTAGTTTAAAGTTGTTTCGGGCTTGGTACATTAGTTTAGAGTCTTGATGGACTGTTGCATCTGTTGTTAAAGAAAGGATTACCAGTTTTATACCATAGTGGGCCAAAGGTAGTAACGCTTTCAAGAAGTTTTAAATGGCACTGGCCATTTCTGATCATGGCTAGTTTAATGTCATTGTGGACGTGTTGTAGTTTAACATCATTTCGGACAGTTCGTAGTTTAACGTCATTTCGGACAGTTCATAGTTTAATGTCATTTTGGACAGTTCGTAGTTTAACGTCATTTTGGACAGTTCGTATCATTCATTCTAGTTGTTGAATTGCCTCTTGATCTTTTGTAGCTTAACATGTGGAGCTAGGTGTATGGGTATGATTTTATATTCACCTTCCCCTTCATCAGTGATATCAAAGGGTAGTTCTGACCAAGAAACATAAGCAGGAATGGCTCTTATGTCTGTGTCTTCTTGTGTTTCTTCAGTGCTAGTTGGATTGTGAGTCAACGTTGGGTTCACGTTCTGATGTATGTTTATGGTTTCTTGTTTAGGCTTAATGAACTCAATTTCTAAACCTTGACCTACCTCAAGGTGTGAGGAAATAATCGATGTTGTTGTATCCCCATGTATGATGATCTCACCTCCCTCGTAAGGTAGATGTATCTCTTGATGGATTGGTGAGGATACGACTTTAAGTTGAGCTAGCCAAGGACGTCCTAAAATCAGATTAAACCCTGGCATTTCATCAACCACTATGAATTCAGCTGATGTAGGGAATTGGTCTCCGGCTATGAAATCTAAAGTAACCATGCCTTTCACTCCCACACGAGGACCACTGAAAGATCTCAAGAAAGAGGTTGTTGTGGGTTGTACTTGTTCAGCGAGTCCCAATTTTTTGATGATGGAAAAAGGTATTACATTTGTTGCTGCACTATCATCGACATGCACCCTACATATTTTGAAATGATCAACCTGTATTATTATGAAGATAGGGGCTGTGGTGATTTCCCCTGTTTTCTCATCTAGCTTAATGTCCTTAATGCGAAACTCTAGGGATGTGGTCTTCGATTCTTGAAGTTGTGGGGATAATACTGCATAAATGGATGGTTCGTCTGTAGGAAGATCCTCACTAACAGGAATTAAAGTTAGCATTTGTACGAGAGCCTCTCGATGTACTGGTAAAGTCATTACTAGGTCATACAAACTTAAAGAAGTATTCTTTTGTTTTAAGGCTTGTGTGACTTGGGTCAACGCATTGGCTAGGTCTTTACCATTTGGGACATTCTTATCCATAGAGATTTGGTCCATTTGACCTAGCATTCGTATTTCTCGTGGAGGGGTTTTTACGTTAGTAGCTGAAAATGCTGGGTTTGGGATATGACTTGTGACTTCATCTTTGTTTTGGTGACTTGTACTAGACTCATTAATGGATGAACTCATGGGAACAGTGCTTAGTGGTGTAGGCTTTGGTAGTCCTAATTCGTGTCCATGGTTTTCTCTCTCCATGCGCTTTGTTTTTTCTCTTTCGAAGCACTCTCTTATTAGCCTATCAGCAAGACATTCTCACAAAGGTCGTTGAGAAGTGGGGGTGGGTTGTGTGTCAGGGTGTTTTAGCACCCGAACCACAAAGGGAATGGGTCGGTTTTCAGACGGTATGTTTGTTGTGGTGGCAACCGAAGGAGGTACGCAGATGATGAATGGTTTTGATGGTGTGGGGGATGTGCGCATGGTAAAAAGGATTTGAGAATATATTGAGGTAGATGTGTTTTCTGAATGCCCATGAATCGCTAAAGGCTTTCGAGGAACATCTTGTCCATCTTCCACATGGACAGTATTAATCACATATGGGGCATCATTGGTTTTGGTATTGAGAGGATCCTTGTAAACCCCCATGGATTGATTTTGAGGCCTTACTAGGTTTGTCTCATCGAACACTACTTCACCCCCATCTATCATGCATTGTATGTCTTGTTTCAGCGTAAAATAGTAATCAGTCCCATGACCACACCATTGGTGATATTCACAAAACCTATCCAACCTAAAGCCTTTTGGAATGGGAGGTTTGTTGGCTATTGCTAAAG
>MNCI01008168.1:605363-622253 GCA_015680685.1 Gnetum montanum | reverse complement strand
CTACCGTTGTTTTGGATTTATCTTTCCTTGTGTGTTGGCTCCTAAAGGTTGAGTAGGTTGGGTCATTACTTGTTTGTGCTGCTTCTTCTATGTCTTTGATTTGTACGAATGCTTGGCTCAATGTGCGAGCTTTCAGGTAGTAAAGTTTTGACTTAATAAAGTCATTCACAGCTGACTTAAGGATGGTGAGTAAATATGTTTCGGGAATAGGTTTGTGAAGTTCGCTTAAGGCTGCACTCCACCTTTGGATAAATTTTTGTGTTGACTCTAAAGGTGCTTGTTTAACTTGGATCAAGCTATCTAACATGGCTTCAGGTTTCAAATTGTACTTGAAATGGGTGACAAACTGATGCAACAAACTCTCTAAAGAAGATATGGAGCTATGAGGTAAAGATCGGTACTAGTCTAAGGCTTTTCCGGTTAAGGACATTGCAAACACTTGTAAAATTACATGAGGCCATGTTTGAAGTAAAAGGCTTTCAGTTCTAAATGTCACTAGGTGGGCATTTGGGTCTCCTTCTCGATTGTACTTGGTCAGTTGAGGTAATGAGACTCCTTTTGGCAAGGTCAAGGGTGGAACTGAGGGGTCAATTGGGTCATCTTGATAGAAATCTCGTACCTTGACTTCCTCATTGTTGAAAGTTTTAAGGCATTTTAATTCTTCTGCCAATGAGTGCATCATTTTTTATGTGTCTGCCCATTCTTGGGCGGTAGGCAAAGCCGTGGATTGTGGATGATAATGATTTAATTGTTGCATTGTTTGTGGAAAGGTAGGTTGTTGGGCTAACATTTGTTGTGGTGGGATAGTATTCGGGACTGAGACTACCAATGGGACCCACTGCCTAGCCATAGTTTGTGAGGTAACACCTTGACCATGTTGGGTTGGAGTAATTAATGGTGCCCCATGAATCTGCATCTATGGTATGTAATGGGTGGATGTGGAAGCTGGTATGACTGACGGTATTCCAATTACTTGAGGTTGGAAGATTGACCCTACGTTGGTTTGGTGGAGTTGTTGGGACTGCATTGGTGAAGGAATGATGAAAGTGGACCCATCAAAGTGAATGTTATTGAGCATGGAGAAGATAGGAATGGAATGGGGAACAGGTCCTTGAGTGTTTGTGGATGGAGAAGGAAACACAGTTTCTTCCAGGAAAGGATGGAATAATGGGTTTGTGTGGGCATGGGGGCTAACAGTATGGTATGATTCTCCATGTTCAAATTGAGCTGCAAAGTCATCTTCTTCATCTTGAGATTCTATGGGAGGTAGTTGTAAGGCTTGACTTCTGGCCATAAGAAGCTGGGATATGAGTTTATGATGGTTTTCAAATAGTGGGATTATGTCAAATGCAGAAGGGATGAACTCACATCCTCCTTTGTGGATAAATTCATATTCTCGCTTAGCTTCCCTCTCTACACGATCAATGGGTAGGTTGGCTTGGATTTTGACACAGATAAAATTATACTGTTTGGGTGTAAGAGTCACATGAATAGGGCCTTTACCCTGTAGCCTGAGGGATTGGCGTGTAGGACCTTGAGGATTTATGTGTTCAATAACGGTTATGGATTCTATAGCAGTCACAAGGTTTGAAGCTTTGGCCCCAAAGTCAGCAATCGGTAGTGTTACTAGGTTGGCTTGGGAAGATTCTATGATAAACGTGAATGGATTGGGGTAGATGAACGGAGTTGGATCACAAGCAGTTGTAGCATGGTGTGATACAAGCTCAGTGTGATCAACAGGGACAAGGAGACTCAAATGGGTAAGATGGATGAGTTTTGACAGGTAGTGACATTTTGACCAATAACAAGAAAGTAGCCCTCCTTCTAGCGCCAAAAATTGTATTGACCTAAATTGTCGGTGTAAGGCTGGAATGGAAATAGACACCAAGAGATCGTTGGGCAACCACAGCTGATCCTACCTTTGCTTGAGGGCAAGCTAGAAAAGAGAACGAAGGCAGAGTGCCTTGGATGGTTTGCACGCAAATCAACCAAGGACTTCCCCGAGCGTAAGTTACGGCTAGCGCTGGGGTTATTGTAAACAGTGTGTAAACAGAATGAAAAACAGTGATACGAAATGTAAACAGAGCGTACTGAATTATAAATAAAGCGTAAATAGAGTTATATTGTAAACAAAGCCTAAATAGAGCTATATTGTAAACAAAGCGTAAACCGAAGTAAATAATGTAAATGGAAGGCAATAATGAAACTATATTGTATTGTTCAAACAAGAATATGCACCGGTCAAAGCATAGTTGCACACGTGTGGATGGCAAGTCAAACGCCTAGCCCTGGAATGATATGATGTGATGATATGATGATGAAATGGGATGAATGTGAGAAATTCTTGAAAGCCAACAATCAGGTTTTCCAAGCGCCCAAGGATTGCAAGTTCTGTCCTCCTTCAGAATTGCCAATCTCTCCAATTTTTTGCCTCCTCTCCAATTTCTTTTTTCCCCTCCAATTCATGTGAATTGATGGTATTTATAGGGTTGGGCTAGGGTTTATCTAGGGTTTTCAAGAATGGAATCAACAGTTGGGAGATGAGAGGAAAACAGATCTAGTGACATGTGTCCCATGGATAGTTGGCACAACTTGGATGTGTGCTGGATATTTGTCTTCTTTGACTAGGTTCAATGTATTTTACAATTTGTGGGTCATTCAAGCCCATGAAAATACAAACAAATTAGAGAAACAAGCCCTCAAATGATAAAAATTTACAAAGAAAATCAAAGAGGATTAACTCTACCTTGCTTGTCTAGCATCCAGCATGACCTGCAGTGTGACCTCCAAAACTTGCAATTTTGAGCTAAAATATGGAATTTCTGAAGGCTAGGACCCATAGTTATTAATAGTAAACCCTGAGGATGACTTGCACCCTTGAAATCAAGTCATTTTGGCTTAGTTTTGGGGCTCTAAAAATTGGTGACGCTGATCCTTACGCTATGCAACGTCTGAAAAAGTAACCCCAGTGTCACCAAGTCAAAATGGCACATTTGAGGCCCAAATCTTGAGGCCAAAATGGCACATTTTGAGGCCAAAATTAGTGGTGTTTCAGATATCCCTGGCCAACGTCAACACTTCGTGGCCAAAGAATAGACCCGTCAAGGTCTAATTTGACCATGTTTAAGAGCTTTCAACATGGCTTTACTGACAAGGGCAAAAGCCTGAAGGCCGTCTCCATCTTTTATAATGTTTTCCCATTTTATGACTACAATCCATTGCTGGGTTGCACCATTTTCACTTCCAGGAGCAAGAACTACCTCACCATTTTGTGCTGTAACGAAAACTTTGCACTTTGTTCAAGGTATATTTTTACAACCCAGCTTTCAAGTACATAATCAAAGAAACGATCTCGTTTTCTTGACTACCATGTTTCAAACTTTGCCTGCTAGCTTTGTTAGGTAAAGTAAATACTAGAAAGCCAGTCTCAGTCTTTAATCTTTAATTCCCAATTTTCATCCATGAAACATTGTTGATGAAGATTTGACCCATTAGCAGGAGAAAGTATCAGATCGTCACTTTCTATTGTTGTCAAATAATATTCTGGATTGACTTCACAATAAATCATAATAATTTGTCCAAGAACCTCAGCCATTTCATGGTAAGACATAGTGTCTGGTCTCGAGCTTATATAAATAAAGGGATGATCATGACTGCACATCCATGCTCCACACCGTCAAGCAAACATAATCCATGGTAGAAACGGTGGTTGCAGCATTAGATATATTAACAAGCATTGCATAAGCCAGGACCATGGCAATGGCCTGCTTTTAGTTAAATTTCTTTCAGTTTCTAATCTTTGAGATAAAATTGTGAACTGAATTTTGCTGCTCCATGGAATGGCTTAAAATGCCAACAGTCCTTGTAATGATTCTTCACTCTTATACTTTATGATTTCAATTTTCTAAGCAATGATCTCAATGACAATCTTCTAGTGAAGGGCATAAATCTTCTCCATCAAGAAATTTCTATTCTCTATAATCAACCTCCACATATCTTAGTTTATCTTGTCAAGTTGTTCATGTTGTTGATGAATGTATTCAACCATTTGATCCTTCTATTGTTCAGCATTGTGTAGGTGGTGTTTCTTTTGGGTCAACACAAGATTTTCTTTGCGAACCTATTGAAGGTTATGGCTAGAAGAATTCAGAATTCCTTCTAACAATTATGCATCAAAGATCACCTCCTCTTTCATATTTTCAGCCTTTTGTAATTTTTGTTGAAGCTACTAAAAAGCTTCATCCCTTGTAAGCTCAGGCCTGGGGATGGATGAATTTGATAAGTAGGCTTGATGTTCTACAAACTTAGCTACCAACCATCAATTGCTAATAGTGGCCTCCTTGAGTTATGCTTTGGTAATAACTAACTTGATCTTTATTTTTAATAGTTGCAACTTGGCAACTGAAATATCTTCTGAAAGTTTGAAGATCTCTAAAATTGATTGCCTAGCTCCGATAGTCACTAAAGAACTTCTTTGTGTTGTGTTATTCTCATTCCCTTGCCCTTGACTCCTACAAATATTTGAACATATGCAATGGCAACAACATTAGGGATAGATATTGTAGAGTACTTAGGGATTCTCCAATTCAATCCCCCACCACCTCTGCTATAGTCTCCTAGTCCTTGTGTGTCATGACCAAGATTGTTGTTCCTTCTTGCTCTAGCAAACAAAGAAGGCTACTACATTCTTGGAAATTTTTGGAATTGCTTGACCTAGAATGAACATAGTGACTTCTTTGATACTAGAGTTGGTGTGAACAAGAGTCTAGCCTCTTCATGAGAAGAATAGTGGAACCATTTCATCTACCAACTAGCTGATGGTCCTTGTGATCTCATTTAGGTGATTCATGACTGAATGGCACACAGAAGGTTCACCACCACCTTCGAAGGTTTGTTATTACAATTGTTATTACCTAAGCTTTCTTAGGTGTTTAGCAGTTGCTAGCATTTCAAATATCATTTTTGATGTTGCAGGTGGTGGTGGAGGTGGTAATTCCTCTTCCTAAAGCTTGGCATGAGCTTTATCTTTCATCATCTCTTGTCCTAATGTGACAAGAGCCTTACAAACCACATCATTCATATAGCAAGCTATGCCTTCTATTTTTTAAAGTTTTCTAATAAGACAAGGAAAGAGGAGTTTCTTCTTATCCTTCTTATTTTCTTTGAAATGCTTCTCGATCTTTAGGAAGATGCTCTAGGGAAAGCCTCATTGTGGGATTAAGGTGATAGGTCATAATATTAAAGTAGTCATGCTCTTCCTTGGTTAGGGCACTATACTCCTTACAATTTACTCCGTAGCATCATTGGACCCATTCTTTCTTTGCCTTAAGGTCTACTTGGGTAGATGTCTTTGCCAACTTTGCCTTGGTGTTTGGTAGTTTGAGGGTCTTTGTAATAGCCTCAATCAAGTAGGAGATGGTGATATCTTTAATCTTGATGGTTTCATCTCCTTGGCTATTGTTCTAGAAGAGGTTGGTCTTTATCATGTATCATTTTCCATTAGTGGATAGAATGGACAATGGTGGAGACTCTTTTAGCTGTGTTTTAATCTCTTCTGGTGCTAACTTTAGGAAAGGTTTAAATTTCAGCTTCTAAAGACTTGAGCTCTAAACTTTTTTTCTTCTAACCTTCTCCAAGTAGACCTCAATGAGCATGACCTCTAGACTGGGTTGTGGGCTTGGAACCTCATCCTACGTGGATTATCTTATTTTAGTTGTGGAAATTTGGTGAATAGATTCCACCTCGGGCTCCTCATGCAAGGGCCCAGTGACATGGATTTTCTTTGTAGCTTATTCTTTTGGTTGTTGTTGTTCAATTCCTTCACAAGGTTATTTCTCCCAGGACTACAATGGTCCTACCTACAATTCTTGTTTGGGTATCATTTATGATCCCAAATATAACCCTACTTTAATTACTTGGATATAATCGTATTCAATCTAGATACCTTTCCACTATTTGATCAGGTTATGTTTGTTGATCTAATAGAAATTTTTCATAAAGTTATTATTTAGAATTTGTAGGTGTATGATAATATTTTATTATTATTTCACTCCCACTTCAATGGAGGTTTATTATTGAGATCAATTCCTAGGATCATTATTTTTATATTATTTTAATATCTTATTTGTGGGGTGTTACAAAAATTTATGAAAATTTTTCTATCAAAAAGCCTAATGTCTGATGTTCCCATGATGTAAAGCATATCTTCAGAAGCTCAAAGATCAAAAAATGAGTAAAAATGAATAAGTGGTTAAAAAGTTATGGCTTCTATAAGGCTCTAGCCTTTGAAAAATGGCAAAAACTCTCTTGACATTTGAAGCAAAATGTAAAAAATGAGATGTGTCCTTTGTATTTATAATATTTTTGCATTGCATTGATGGGGATACATTGATGTATTAGACTACATCAACAAGGATGCATTGATGTAGATATTCACAACATTTTTAACTTTAAATTATAAAAGATTTTTAAGAAGTCTAGGTCGAAAAAAGAGCCAAATGGAAGCTAAAAATCTAAGAAACAATGGCAACAATGTCTTGTGAGATGCTAATTTAGGAATTGGAGCAATTTGAACATGGGGAATGAGTACATGGATAATGTTCTTTAATCCAAATTTGCAAAAAACTGGATGATGTAAGCTATCAAGATTGTTAAAATTGAATTGAGGCCTATGGTTATCGAATTTAAACTAAAGGAAACCAATAGCTATGCAAGTATGTTCTTCTCAAAGAAGGTTGATACCTAAAAATGCCCTTGCATATCGTCATCACAAAGAATCCATAAGCACCTTGGATAATGAATGGTGGTTCAAGTTAAACACCATACCCTTCTAAGAGATTGTGTTAGGATTATGTAATTTATAAAATGATTAGGGTACTAGTCACTAAAGTGACAAAATGGAGTGCTAGAATGGTTGTGAGAGAAATTGAAAGAGGAGAATCTAGATCACAGCTACAAGAGATCCTTTTGTGAAGTGTGTGATTAAAATGAGCCTAATATTGGTTTATTTTGAGTCTAGACCATGTTCATACCATTTTTAGTGGCCTCACATTGATGTGTTCCTCTTCTTTTACCATCATAAGTCTAAAACAACCATTGAGAATGATCATCACTCTAGGAGAATAAGAAAAGAGAAGGAAGTAGTTAGAGATTATCTAGGAAGAAATTTGAGCCTTAGTTATAAGGGTGCCTTTAGACATGGGTAACATGTCTTTCCAACCTCATAACTAGTGCTTGTATCCCAAGAGCTCTTTAGAGAGGTGTGTTTTTATTCTTGTGTCTTTTTTTTTTTGAAATGAGAATCACACCTCACAAACATACTTCCTTTTAACTTTTACATTAGGAGTAATGATACAGTCCATGAGGAGCCATAGAACTTAAGAGGGAAGTCAAGAAGAAAACTTATCAAATCTCCTTAAGGCCATACCCTATTCTATTCTCACTTGGTCTTTTCCTAGTTCATTGGATAACAAGATCACATATTACTTTTAGTTTTTATGTGAAAGAACCATTGTGCTACTATGATACAAATCTTGATATGGGACAAATGTCGTGAGCTCACTACCTGATACCAGTGGAAAACTAATAACCAATTAGTAGAGAGAATAATACAAAGATAAAGTTGGCAATAGATAGTTACAATCTTGATAGTTGCATTTAGTAATTACTGAAATCTACAACAATAATGAAATAAAATCAAATTATCTTATGAAAACAATAAAGAAAAAGAAAAAAAAAGAAATAGAATCGTAAATGAAGTAAAGGCAAAAGTAAACAATATATAAAGAAAATATCAAAATATAAAGAAAATAAAAAAACATATGAATAACAATGTCAAAAAAAGGAATAAAAAGCTTTTCATCCTTACTAAGGTATTATGGTAGATGGTCTACTACCCCACGACTAAGTTGGAAGGAGCAAATTTGAGAAGTGAAGCAAGTATATTTTTGGGTTGAGTATTATGATTGAAGTTGGTTACTTAGAAGTCTATAAAGGACTTCACTTATTGAATTTTCACCAACATGTGCTTTTGAGGACTTGTTGGGTGGTAGCTTATCACAATTTTAGGAGGAAAAGTTAAGTGTATAATATATTATCCTTTCCATAATGTTTGAAACTTAGTTAGCTGGCATACATGCATGGGACTCTAATAGAGAACCTTGTTTGCTAGTTTCAATTTAACTTTTCTTATTTGGACATCATGATGTTGTTTGTGGTATGCCTTGTACACTTCATTTATCATAAGGGTTACTTTTCAATTATCATCTAGCACCTTAAATTTCATTAACCTTTCTTTCTATGTAAAGTTAATGTCTAGATCAAGCTTTGCATGTAGTTGTGAGTGTACAAAGCTTGGTTTGAATTAAAAGCTTGGGTAACTTTCTATACACTAACTCATAGGGAGAGTAACCTATAAAAAGTTTCCATGTTAAGTGGTAGACCCATAGGGCATCATTGAGTTTAGTGCTTTAGTATTTTCTATATCTACTAATAGTCCTTGTTAGGATTCTTGTGATTTCCCTATTAGTTACCACATATTGATCATTAGCTTAGGGATGATAGGGTGTTGTAAGTTTATGTTTCATCCTCAAGCATCGCATTAACCTATAGAAGGAAATACCTATGAAATGGGTTCCATGATCAGAAATCAGTATCCTAGATATGTTGAATATAGTTACTTCCTATTGCTGGAAAAAAACGAGTTACAATGGAAGAAGTATAGTCAGGAACAATGGTAGCCTCAACCCATTTGGTACAATAGTCAACAACAACAACAATGTATGGCTTCTTGTTGGACATGAGAGTAATGAGTCCCATGAAATTAATTCCCTAAAGATGAAAGGCTCCAGTGGTTGGATCTACTATTAGAATTCTTCCATGCTAGTTATCATTCCTCCATCTCATTGACATCATTTACAAGAATCAACATAATGGTGGACATCCTTAGAGATTGTAGGCAAGAAATATCTTGTCATCAGGATTTTTATGATTATTCTTCTTCTTGCATAATGGCCCACACAAGGACCTTTATGAGCATCCTAGAGGACTCTTAGTTGGTTTGTAATAAGTACACACCACCATACTGGCCCATCACATCAAATCTTGTAGAGGTTTCCCTCTATATCTTGTTAGTGTTTGACCTGGTGGAGGAACTCCTACTTCATCTTATGATCACATTTTATAGGAATCTTTTACATGAGTAGATATGAGAGGAATTCATCATACCCAGTTGTAACCCTTGGTGCTTGAACTTTTGTTACCTTTGCAAAGATAAGTTCATCTAGAAATTAATCAAACAAGGTCTTTTCATTAGCCTTTTTATCCCATCTTAACTAAGGCTGATGATGAGCAACTACATTCTTGGTTTTCTTTCTGTCCATCATTGTTAAATCAAACTCCTACAAAATCACCAATTACCATATAACACGGGGCTTACTAGTGTCTTGTTCATTAAGAAGTGAATTGCACACTTTGATCAATATACACAAAAATGAGATATACAAGCACATAGTGCCTAAATTTCTCAAGAGCATACACCACTACAATAAGTTCTTTTTCCATAGTTGTAACAACTAAAAATCTCTATTGCTAGAGAAACTGAGAATTCCAGGAAAGCAACCTTGATCCCAAATCCCAAGGGCCTTCACGAAAAACAAGATTCGAGGTACCCTAGACAGTCCAACAGATCAACCCAGGACTTAAGGGAAGGCAAAACGAGATAACTAAAAATGAAAATATGAAATGCAGATCTAACAAAAAATGCACTAAAAATAAAGCAAATAGATCTAAATTGTATACAAATGGAACTATAAACTTTATTCAAAAATAAAAGTAAAGTCCAAAAATGTATACAAATTTGTGCCTAATAGGAGAGCAAGGGGTTTACTTGGGTAGGGGTTCAGAATTCGTTAAAATTGCTACAATCATCTTCATGATCTAGAGGCTCTACCACTCTCAATGCTTTCAAACCTTGGTTGCTCTTACACCATATCTACAACATTGTTAATGTAGTTGGATGAGAGGTGTGAGGAGGTTTTGCTACTAGGAAGAGCTAGGATTAAAGCCCAAAATGCTCAATGTTAATACCCAAAACTCACAAAATCTCAAAAGGAGGTAACAATGGCTATGAAGGTTTCACACTGAGGATTCAAGAGGTTGTTCATATGCAAGTTTGCAAGAGCTGTTGAAAGCAAAATCTACTTAAAAATGCAAGAATGTGAAACCTTTACATGGTCTTGGTGCTTGGATTTTATAGGGTTTGGGCCAGAAATTTGTCTGCAAACTCTACCTAATTGTTGATAAATTTCTTCTACATACACATGTGGTGGATTTTCAAATCCAATAGGGTTACTATGTATGGTAAGTGTTATACCCCCATGGCATCAAGGCCATTCCATTTACTAAAAATAGTAAATGGGAATTTCATCCTCGCTAGCTCTTTCCACCAATGCAATAGGCTATGCAGAGCATTTTTGGAACTTCTTCCTAGTGGAGACCTACCAAGCCTCTCACTGATCAAAGGAAGGAAGCTTCCTCATCCTCCCAATAGGCTTCATCCCAATCAGATTCCACCAGCTTCATCTTGATTTCTAGTAAAGGTTTATCCATAGAGATCTCTAGTCCAGCTACCTTCTTTGCACGATGATTATGAGCAAAACATGTCTAGTGCCAGCACTAGTAATGATGATGATGAGGAGAAGACCTATTGACCTTCTTGAGCTACAATTTCTTCTGATGATGACTCAAGTAATGTAACCAAGGTAAGTGATTAGGATCCTCTAGTGCTCTCTCCTACACATATGTGGTTTTTGTACATGATGAGGATATATTAGTGGCTGTATACATTGTGGACAAGTTGTATCAACAGTTTATGTGGATAGTTCATGAACAAATAGTTTATGCATTTATATCATGCTTATGTGTTTTTGATGTTTTTGTTATAGATACAGGTTTTTCCCTTTATAATCTCATTTTTAGATTTCATGCGATCTCTACCATATGCCTTGAGCCTTAGAGCCATTATCTTCATTATTACCATGGTTGCCATTGGAGTTTATCTATCTTGATCCTTTAATAGTTTAATATTTTCTTTTCTATCATAGAACTTCTATGCATTATCTTTTTTGTTCATGTCCAAAAAGGGGGAGAAGTGCTTGCTTACACTATATTTTCTTTTCATAATTATACTCACCCATTTTCTTAAGTTTTGGATATTATCAAAAAGGGGGAGTTTGTTGACCTTTCGGTATGTCAAAACTTTAAGAAAAATGGAGAACAAAGGATGTTTGTTGTGGATGTTGTATTTACAAGACAAGGACTCAAGCAAGCATGACTATCAAAGTAAAAGACTTCATAGGAAAAATGAGAGCATGGACAAGTATGAAGACTACAAGCTAAATGAATATGCTCTAGAGATTGAGAGGAAGCTAAATTAACAAGAGAAAGCTTTAGGAACTAGAGCTCAAAAGTTGAGAAAACGTCTCCAAGGAATAGAAGACATCTTAGCTAACAGAAAGTCAATCATAGGAAGAAATCTCCCCAAAATAGGAGACATCTACTTTGGAAAGAGATGTCTTCCTAGAGTTGAGGCTAAATTCAAAGAGATGTCCCAAACTCAAAGGAGACATCCACACTAGCCGTTGAGTAGTCGTTCCATGAATTCTAAGGTGTTTTCAGAAACTCTAATGTTATAAGAAGACTTAAAATTCTTTAGTATTATGCAATCACTGTTAACATCAAAGCTATCATTGTCTATCTTATGATGTTATACTTGTGTACTTGAATTATCGCATCATTTGTTTGATTTGTTATGGAATTGTACTCCATTGTATAAGGAATTTGTAAGTTAAGTTACATTCTCTCTTTGTAATTCCTTTTTCTTTTCTTGCTTTCCTGTGGGGTTGATGTGCTTCTTACAAGAAGGCATCTATATTGAGCTTGTTGGGATCCTATGAGATTAAGTGGCTTTGTAGGGTCAAAACACTCTGAAGCAAAGCCTAATTTTGTAAAGGTTATGGGATCTTTGAAATCACATTTTGAGCTTGTTGAAACCTTGAGGGGTTGAGAAATTTCGCAGTGATGAAAGTCTCCATAGCAAGGCTCAAATCTTGTAAAGGTTGTGGTGTCCTTTAAACTACATTTTGGAAGAAACAATGTTTGGAGGTGTGCAAGGAATCTACTCTTTGAGTGTGAACTATCCAAGTTGGGAAACCACATAATTCTTTTGTTTTATGTAACAAGTATTTCTTGTGATTTAATGAACTTATTCATCCCCCTAAACCCTTCTAAGTTCTTGGTCCTCAACTACTGCCACTAGATTTTAATAATGCAAGATGCTAAAAAGTGTAAAAAATAGAAGCAAAAAACATGAAAATAGAAAAATACAATGCAAATAATAGCAAATTAGTGTTAGATCAATAATGAAATCCAAAAGGAAAAGCATAAGGTTAGTACATTCAGATGGAAAAGTTGCTTGTAGAAATCATGAAATAAGGAACATTTCCTCTACCTTAAGAGGTTAGCTAAGATGTAAGCTTCACTAAGCATAACCATGAGCATGAGCATGTAAGATAGAGATGCATAATTAATGTTAAAAAAGCTAGCATTCCTAAGTATTTATGGGTACAAGAGGTAGGATTTAGGCAATTTCAAGAATAAAGAATTAATAATCTATTTTCTAAAAATTAGGTAACATGTATCCACAAAAAGGGTCCAATGATCAACAAGCAATTTAAGCCACCAAGATAACATAAAAATAAGCCTACATGCCCAAGAATCAATTCAAAGATAAAATAAAAGAATAACTAGAATAAATCCAAATATCTATTTAAGATGTCTAATAAGCATATTCTTACATCATTTCAAAATCAAATAACATAAAAATATTAATTAAAAAAAATATAACAAACATTAATAAACTAGCAAAAATGGGCCACTACCATCCTTCCAACCTATCCTTCATGATGAGTCATGAATTGTTGGCTATGATATCGCACCCATGATATCACGTATGCGATATCACAGCCTAGACGCGATATCGTGTATGTGATATCGTAGCCTATCTCCTCATCTATAAATAAGAGGTAGGCAGTTTTGGTAAGAGGAAGTTTTTGAAGTTTAGGTTTTCAATAGTTAGTACGTCAATTTATCTTCTCAACCCTTTTCTCCTAGTGCATGCCTGTAGTGTGATGATTGTAATTGTACGGCATCCTTATTCGAGTGTAACGTACTTGGACACACACATGACCGGCAATAAAGATCGAGATTACTTCATCATTATAGTATCCACTTAGCTTAATTATTTATTTAATTGTTATTTTTATTTATTGCTTTCTTAGTTAATATCTCTCTACCCTTATCTCCTAGTAATGCGGAATGAGTACAACTTAATCACGAGCATTTAAGTATGACTACTTGGTAACCCAGCAATGTACTTAGGCCATGCATTTGGTAATCCTAGTGGTAGTCGTGCACGAGGTCCAAGATGTGTACGAATGATTGGGGAATGAATGCTCATCGCACTTAGGCTAGCTTAGATTCTCTCTCACACACTCTCTCTCCTAGTATAGTTGATATTATTGCCCATCATCCTCAAGAGTAGCATTAGTGTAGGAACACATCATACACCTCACTCTAGACTAAACCATATGTGAAAAAGCTAATACTAGTCCAAGTGGGAAGATAGTAAACTGCGATCTACGAGTAACTATCTAGATATCACAGCTAGTCCATCTATGAAGTTCGACTAGATCGTGCGTGAAACACTCGTATTCATATGGTTGAGTGTAGGGGTAACTCACCACTCATCATTGGCACCGTTGCCGGGAACAGTGCTAGTTATCTAGATTAGTTGTATCATACAAGGTTGTTGTATAGGAATTAATGATATATCTTTTAGGAACAAATAATTACAAAAATTCACATACAAATTCACACACAATTTCACAACCATGCCTCTTCTACAAGACTACGATAATGCCACATCTAGTGAGGCAATTCATTGGAGAACCAACGAATTATATGACAATGAAGATTGGAGTATGCAATCCGAGGTGGGGGTTTCTTATAAACATAAACAAAGGTAGCATTGTTCCAACACATGAAAGCACAACTTACTCGATGATGATGAACCCCTACTAGCCACTACAAGCCTAACGTAAATACAAGAGGCTATTCGGATCTCCTGTAGGCATTGTAAAGAGAGCCGCCTACCCAGGCTCGATTTAAACAACTTTTCCAATTTCTCAGGAGGCTATGACTTAGATCTACAACAACATTTACAAGCCTTCTACAATGCCTATGCATGGAACAACATTGATAATGGTTGGAAAAAACTCAAGCTATTTCCTATGACACTCGTTGGCCAAGCAAAAGTATGGTATAGATCGTTAAAAGAAAATTCAATACGACATTGGCCAACAATGGTAGAACTCTTTAATGAAAGATATCAAACTTACGCAAGAGTGTTGGCCTAGAGGAAACAAATCCAAGAATGGAAACAAGCACAACATGAACCCTCAGCCATGGCCCTAGAAAGATATTATGCACTGTTAAACAACTGTTCCGGCCATGAGTTCTACGAGGAAAGTCTAATGTACCATATCATTGATGGGCATTGCGATGAAACAAGAGAGACCCTAGGGATGTATGCCCAAGGTCAACTGTACAAACTACAAACCCATCAATTCCAAGAGCTTATTAAGTATGTAGCAAAAGAAGAAGGAGAAATGACTAGATGGGAGAGAGTTGAAAAACATCAATGGGACCAAAATCTCAACTTAACAAAGGTCCATAATCACAAAAGGGACAAATGAACCAATCTCAAGGAGGAAGAACCATCTTTGCTAGTACAACAATGATTAGAGGAAATTGAGGCAAAGATCAATAAGATGATGGAATGGATGTATAAAAAGTGTGGGGAATATATCAATATTATAGGAGATAGAGTTTTGACAACCCAAGAAGCAGGACAAAATATCATTAGACAATCAGAAAGTAGGGATGAGGAAAATAAGAGATCAACTGCCAATCATACGTATGAATGCAAAATTTGCCTGTACGATCACCCCAAGGGCCAATGCCCAATCTTATTACATTTATATGAGCATTGGGGAAGCACGTTACACCTAGAGTTCATACAGAGATACTATGTTCAATCACAGTGGCAACAATCCCAGTCTTGGGAGAAGCCATCCCTAAACTGGAGACACCCTTCGTATCATATGAATCCAAATGCTTATCTAGTCCAACATCCTGTTTCCCCAACTAGGTCAACATACTCTACCTCACCACATTATCATTCTTCTCAATACTATCAGCCCATGTCCTCAACACAACCACCGCCTTATGTACCTTACACTACTCCTAAATTTCAACGTTCTCATCCTTTCCCTCCTTCTACATCACCACTAACTATTCCTGAAGTGTCTACACCATAGCAACAACCCAAGAACGTTACTTGTGCTACTATTGCCAATAGCAGTGAGAGACCTTCTCAACATCAAATGTGTCCCTTCTTTAGACATGACCATAGGGAGGGACAATACAGTTCTAAGGCCACTGCATTCTCCAACTTAGCACAAGTCCAACACTGTGGTGCATCCTTCTCTTTGAACCCAAGGCCTCATGTTACTTCATCAAGGCCACCAATTAACACTCCAACAACCATATGGCCCAATGAATACAGCCATGGAGAGCGACATCCTGATCCTTGCATACCATCTTATGGTCCCAAGTATCATAGTGGGTCAACTCTTTATCCGAGAACCACATCTTATAAATTGTCCCACTATGCTTACTATAATCAAGTGTGTGAGGTAAGTATGACCAAGTTTTGATCTTTTTAACATGCAAGGATCCTCATCTTTCAATTATATATCCTCGCCATGCTCAACTGTTTAGTTATGGGGGATATTCCCCATTCTAATAACAAGCAGGATTAATAACATTTTTCATTTTCTTTAATTTTATAATTTTTTGTTTTCTAGTTTTTCAGTTTTCAATTTCTTGTTTTATCTTTTTGTCTTTTGTCGTTTTATCTTTCTATAAGTAATCTCATCTACGAATAAAACACTCATGTGGCTCGTTGGTTGAAGTGTGTTCTATGTTATCAAGTCTCAAGTGATCGATTATTTGGGCAGTGAGCCCATTACACCCACTCATCCATTCTACAAATAAGAGGTTCTATTCGAGGGTACAGTGATATTCTTGACATTATTAAAACTTAAAATTAATTTTGTGTTCATTGTACCCAGAATGAAGAAGGATGGACCAAAGGGGAATGATTAGGGCATGACATCAAGGGGACTTGTAGATTCTCTTTGGTGACGTATGTGAGAGTTATCAAGCAACGTGGTTGTACTAAGATCCTTGTAGATCTAACGCAAAATGGGAGTAAGAGTAATCAAAAGGCACTCAAAAATCCAATGCTGTTCTAGAGGGATCCATTGGAAAGACATGCATCCATGCTTGAAGGTTGGTGACTTCTCTAGATTTAGCAATCGAAAAAAAAATAAACAAACAAAGTGCCACAAAGCAAAAATCACTCCTCCCTTGAACAAAATGCCAAGTGATCGTATGCCTTGTTGTTCTAGTACTCTCATAGTTGCTCATCATGGGATGAAACAATGTGATGTCACTGATCAAAGGAATGGACTTGGTCTTGATCTTGGAACGATGGGTTAAAGACACATTAATCATGCCTTACACACAGGATTCATTGTGCCTCATGTCCCAATCTCTACAATCCCTTCTATAGTTTGTCTCATCTCATTGTTCATGTAATTGTAGCTCATGTCTTGTGTAGCATAGAATTTGTACCCCATTCTAGTGATACTTACATGTGTGTGTTTTGTGGAACCAGTGTGGATTACATTTAATCCTTCTAGTGCC
>MNCI01008168.1:594229-604486 GCA_015680685.1 Gnetum montanum | reverse complement strand
GGATCACCTCAAAGGGTCCCCATTATGGCCTATCCTCTCTAAAAGCGGTGCCTGGTACTTAGGGGAAATGTACCAATTTTGGCACAACAAAGAACAAGGCACCACGGTTGACATTTGTGGTGTGACTATTGATTTCTCTATTCAAGCCATTTCGGAAGTATTAAACCTTTCGAATACAGGGCAAAAGGTTACTCAGTTGTCTACCCATTCAGAGCCTAATGCAAGACAAGTTTGGTTAGAAAGGACGTATGGTAAGGAAGATAAGATGTTTTGGGAGTTGACAATGAAAGAGAGGATTTATTTCAAAATAGGGACTTATTACATCTTTCCCACAAAAGGCTTAAAAATAATTTCAACATATGCAGCAAGAGGATGTGTAGTGTTGATGGGAAAGGTTAATGCTAACCTGCCTCATCTATATTTTACGGAGATCCTGAGGTGGTTTGAAGGATGGAAGATAGGGAAGCTTGTGTTGCCCTTCCCTTGTCTTATCAGAAAGCTATGCAGATGTGCTAGTATCAAAGGATACACCAATGATGTCCTTCGAAAAGCCCAAAATGCTTCATATGCCGAACTACTAAAGCCACCAGCTACAAGGAAAATCACTGGTGAGACGTTGGGGCTAGAACAAGAAAAAGAATAGATGGTAGGGCCAACTGCAACTCAACTTGCAAGACCCAGCCAACTTCTAAGCATGAGACCTAGCCAACAACAAGAAGCAAGGACTAGCATGGACTAGCAGGATCAACCACCGCCACCACCGCAAGATTACAGACCATCAATGAGCCATCTCAGGGCCATTGCTGAGACGGTCAATTGGGGAAGTCATGATGATGCAAATCTCTTCCACATCATCGACGATGTTGTATAGCCCATAGTTTCTTTGGACCATGTGAGGGGTGAAGTGTCCATCCATACAGGAGGAGGAGAGAGCACTTGGTCACAACAGATCTCAAGGAACGCTGCGTCCTTTCAAGTGTAATTAGAAATAGGTGAAAGGGCCACGGTGGTGGTCATGCAGCACCAGGATGCAGCAGGAGACAAAGAAGTGTTCATAGACCACATTAAAGAATTATTCAATGTGCCTGTTGTGCCACGGGTAGATCTTACAAGAGCATGAGATGCTCAAACTCTAGCTGGAACCTCAATGACTCCTGCGAAACATGAGGATGTACTTGACGGATTGCTACAAACAAGAAAAGTAATGACATCCTTGTTTAACATCCCACAAGACGTTATAGCACTACAATTAGACCTCATTTCCACCAAAGGAAAGTTGATCTTAACAAAGATGAGGGCCAAGCATGCTAAAGTAGAAGTGCAAAGATTGCAAGAAAGGCTTGTGACCCTACAAGTAGCACAGCGGGATACCTCTCAATTCGTTCCCGTAGACCAGCTGGACACTTTCAAAACTGAGCAACTTACTAAACTGGTGGTAGAGAATAAAAGGGTGGTGAAAGAAAAAGAGAAGGTTGCTTGGGATGCCTATGTAGCACAAGTGCAAACTTATGTGCACACCAAGGCACTCAAAGCCTTACAAGAGGAAAACCAACAACTTGTTGCTGACAACCTTCGGTTGACCTCTATGGAGAAACAAAAGAATGTTCTCGAAGAACATTTTCAACAATTGCCAGAACAACTAATCAGGGTCAACTAGGATATGAATCATTTAGCTAGGAAAAATTGAACCCTCTTGATGAAGGAGGTATGCATCATCCATCAGAAGACGACCATTGAAATAAGCACGTGCCAAAATAAAGCTAAACAACATGAGAAATTGAAGGAGCATTTCTAGGACCAAGTGGGGATGTATAAGCAAATTATCAAGAAGGAGATCCATATGGCCAAGGCCCACATCAATGTTCTCAGTGCTTAACACACTGACTGACAGGCCATATTGGACACATACGCGTTTGCCCACTAGGTGAAAGTTAAGAGACGGGACCTATAGATCTAGGACCTTACAGATGTCATGGAGTTGGCAAACCTACGGTATGTCAACCTTGCCATGTTGACAGTAGGGCACCCGAGAATAGAGCTTGAGCAATAGGTAGCCACCACCTACATCAAATATGAAACAGAATTTGCAGAACATAAGAAAATATTGCAAAAATTAGAGGTTGCAAATTCTGAACTTGATGTGGTTAAAGCAAGCTACCAAGGGTAGAAAGGTGTTGCAACAAACTTGGCTTGACGGCTCATAGATTTTCAAGAATACAAAGACAAAGCCAGAGCCTGCGAGGAGGAATGGCGAGTGTTTGCAGCTTGGTATGTCAAGGCAAGTAAAATGTTCCTGCAACTACCCTACCCATGGAAGGTGCTGACTCCATCAAACATCAAAACATTAGCATGGATGACATAGGATCCCTGAACTAAAGAGGAGAAACTTCAAGCCATACTTCAATGCCATAAAATCCCAAGACCTGGAACACAAGACAAGGAAAAGGCACCCATGGAGGAGCCACCGCCACCAGGAACTACATGAGTTCCATCCAATTTTGTAGCTATAGGATTTTCTTTTACCTTCTTTGTGTTGTGTTGTGTCTTAATTTTGTTCTGATTCCACATTGCGGCATGAATCCATTCTCGTTAGTCAATAATCCCATACCTATCCACTGTGTAATCAATGGAGCTTGTTCTCACTTTAACTCGAGGACGAGTTTTCATTCAGTCATGGGGGTATGATGAGTCATGAATTGTTGGCTGCGATATCACACCCATGATATCATGTACACGATATCACAGCCTAGACGCGATATGGCGTATGTGATATCGTAGCCTATCTCCTCATCTATAAATAAGAGGTAGGCAGTTTTGGTAAGAGGAAGTTTTTGAAGTTTAGGTTTTCAATAGTTTTTAGTACGTCATTTTGTCTTCTCAACCCTTTTCTCCTAGTGCATGCCCGCAGTGTGATGATTGCAATTGTATAGCATCCTTATTCGAGTGTGACGTACTTGGACATGCACATGACTAACAATAAAGATCAAGATTACTTCATCATAGCAACATCCACTTAGCTTAATTATTTATTTAATTGTTATTGTTATTTACTGCTTTCTTAGTTAATATCTCTCTACTATTATCTCCTAGTAATGCGGAATGAGTACAACTTAATCACGAGCATTTAAGTGTGACTACTTGGTAACCCAGCAGCGTACTTAGGCCATGCGTTTGGTAATCCCAGTGGTAGTTGTGCACAAGGTCCAAGATGTGTACGGATGATTGAGGAATAAATGCTCATCACACTTAGGCTAGCTTAGATTCTCTCTCACACACACTCTCTCCTAGTATAGTTGATATTATTGCCCATCATCCTCAGGAGTAGCATTAGTGTAGGAACACATCATACACCTCACTCTGGACTAAACCATACATGACAAAGCTAATACTAGTCCATGTGGGAAGATAGCAAACTGCAGTCTATGAGTAACTATCTAGATACCATAGCTACTCCGTCTGTAGAGTTCAACTGGATCATGCGTGAAACACTCGTATTCATATGGTTGAGTGTAGGGGTACCTCACCACTCATCACTTCATAAGAGACAAAAAGCATTAGGAAATGCTCAAAAATGATAACTAAGAAAATAAATACCCAAAAATATTATTAGTAAGAGTAATGTCTAAGTCCTAACCTGAAGAGACATGAGTAATTAAAACATGTATGCTTACCAATACATGAGGGACTATACTAAGGTACCCTACACACAACATTATAAGCAAATATACCATCATGTATAAAAATGTCAATGCATGTAAACAAGAAGTCAAGGGTTCAAACCTCAAGATGCATAACCATAAGCATAAGAATAAGGGAAAGTGTGTTAGAACCCTAAAATAATTGTCTAATTAGAACTTTATAAATCAACATTGCCAACTAGAATCGAACCCATCACTTGCAGCTTTCAAATCAAGAGCCACTAGGTTAACATCTCATTGTCAACCATAAGCATAAGAGAGATATTAGAATGTGCTAGCATAACTAGTAAAAATATAATATATGATTAACATAATATATTAACTATCCTCATATGCTTATGAATTGAGCATAAGAAAATAAATAACAATCTAAGATCCTATATTCAAAACATCAAGATGTTAGAACATATGCAAAATAGAAGACATAAAGGATTCAAATCACAAACATACTAAGGGGTTAAAGATATTTAAGGTAGGGGTGTTACAATTCCAATATAGCTAGTTACTTCACAAGTATTAGTGGTGAATGAAATTATTTATTTTTATTATATCATGAAGAAAGTGCAAGTGATTTTATTTGTTTATTAATTAATTTCTCTTAAGTTATGAGCTGATTAGATACTAAAGAACATATAATTTGTAAATGTTAAGCTTGAGGGGTGGTATTAAGTATTTGGTATGTTATGTCAAGATTAACATTTAAAATAAAGTCTATATAGGGTAACACCATGAGTTTATGTTCACACCATCATGATGTCATCATTGTCATGGTTATGTTTATTGTTTATACTTAACAAATGATTTATAATTAATTGCTAGTTAAGTAATCGATAACTAATTATCATTTGTTTTCTCAAACACCATGATAGTTTTCCTATAGCAATATATACTCTTAAACATTCATATTTAAGCATTCTAAAAACACAAAAACTTAATAAGTTACTTGAACTTATATCTCTAACTATGTTTTACACTATTTAAAGTATAAAACAATGATATTTTAGCCTAGTGGTAAGACTTTTGATTTGGTAACTCTAAGTCATGGGTTCATTCTAGTGGGTAATGTTGATTATAAAGTTCTATTTGAACTATATATCTTGTGGTATGCCTATGCTTCAATTATTTCAAATTCCAACACCTCCTACTATTCAAACTATACAAAATGAACTAATAGGACATGACATATTATCTTAGTGATTTGTCTATCTCAAGGATTTCTTGTGAAGTTATTGAAGCAAGAATTTTTTTAACAAACTATAATTTGAAGATAAAAAATACAAATATCTCTCAGACTCTAAAGACTATGAAAAATTTAAAGCTTTTGATTTTATTTTACTTGAAGATTTATAAGAATCCTTGTCAGAAGATCTCACTTTACGATACATATTTCTATAGATTATTGGATTTATTTGTCTAAATAAGGGTTTTATACTAATGGTTCAAGCTATCCTTGAACGTTATGAAATTCATTTTTTCATGCTCGCTATTTTTCTAGGTTGTTTTTGCTTGTCAAACTAGCTAAATCGTTAAGAAATCATTAAATCTTAAAGTTTTTATAGATCAACATTATACTTTTATTTCTTAGGAATGAAAAGTAAACTTTGATTCCTATTCTTCTAATTATTGTAAACTTTCTTGTTATATTGAATTATAAAATCTTTCTCTTATTTTTCAAAGTCTTGAAAGTAAAGTCATTAGCAGCATTGACACAATCCTAAAAATAGAATAAAAAACGTTACTACATGGTATGTAACATATAAATTATTTTATAGAGATTGATTTATGGTAGGAGAAGATAGAATTAAAACTCAAGACAGGTAATTAGTGCCTTTCCCAAAATATTACATACCATAATTTGGAAGGATGTTGTAGCTATTGTCTTCATGAAGGCCATGTTATTGGAATCTATCCTATTCTTAATAAAAAAGTCATTTATGAAGAAAAGAAACAACAATTTTTAGAAAAGATAAATAATGATAGTTTTCAACAAGCACTAATGAAATCTTCTATAACAAGTTCTTAATCTTTTAGTATTCCTTTTAATTCTAAAGGTGCTAGTAAACTCTTAACATTTAAAGAGAATTCCTCTTTAGAAAAAGAAATTTTCAACAAGGATCAGTAATGGAAATATTAATGCAAATGGATTTTACTTCATGCAATATAAAATGAAGAGGCTTGCACACATTACTTTCAATTTAATAACCCCAAAGGTATCTCTTTCTCTCTCTACTTCTACTACTATTTCAAATATTTTTTATGCGACAATGCTTTTTCACTTATTAGTGCTATGGATTATGAGACAAATGCTAAGCATGAAAAAGAAAAGATGGGGTCCTGCTCTTCCACATCTCAACATTAGTTTTATCATTAAATGTTTGGGGCTTTTCTGATAGGTCTCGAGCAAAGATTGTTGGGAAGTATCATTCAAACCATTAGTTATCTCAAGATTTTATTTTCCTACAAGAAATTATGATTTTAGTACATGATATTACTTTTGTTCGTAAATGCATTTTAAAAAATTACAATTTTTTTTCTACTACTCATGAAGTTAATAAAGGACGTGTTGTTATTTTTGCTAATAAAAATTAAAGTAGAAAATTTTAAAATTTTGGTTTTAACAATCTTGGAAGAGTTATTTGGATTACTTGTTATTATGAAAAAGGTAACCTTGGACTCTATATATTTATGCTCCTAAAAGATTGATTAAAGGTTTGAAAATATCTTTTGCCTTTTTCTAAAGTTCCTTGGATTATTGGATGCAATTTTAATATAGTTAAAGTTATTTAGATAAACTTAGTGGTCTTTCTCCTAACAATTTTATGAGTCATAATTAGACAGGTTGTGTCTATAGACATATGTTAATGCAGCCCCATTGACATATCCATGTTGATGCATGATCAGATGCATTGATGTAGATACAACAAGGTTGACAAAGGCAATGCCTATATAAATGCATGCACCATCCGTATTTATGATACTTAGAATTCATAACATAACCAAGTTCTTGTAGTTTCTTTTCTCTAGAGTTATAATATTTTTCCTCTAAGTGCCTATAGTATAAATTTAAGATATTGTATGATGCTTTATTTGGGTGCCTATGTACTTGAATGCATTGACATAAATGATAATAAAGATGAAATTTCTTACATTCATTATAGCACTTAGATTAGTTTACTCTTTACATTTAGCACTTTACTTTCCATGCAATTTATATTTATGGCCTTAAATAATTAATGAAATTAATCATAAATACATGCATATGATCACTTCAAGGATAACATATTGTGTTTGGTAATCTAGCAGTTGATATTTCATGTGCCCAATAATAGCGACTTGGTAACCTAGTCATGTTAAAATGAGTTTAGGATATGTATGACAAGTATGGATGGTTATGATATGTTAGGATAGTAAATGACTAGATTAGCTGATTAGTTAGATAATTAATTGTTAAACCCTCATTTATTCATCTAGCCATGAGGAAAAAAAATATATTAAAAATATAATTATAAAAATAGACATCATGTGCCTTAACTTACATTTAACCATATGTACTAATAACACAAGTGTGTATTAGGAAGACAATGATCATACAAGTCCACAATTCATTGTTTAGAACTATAAGCAAAAGTTAGAATACTAAGTCTATGGAATTTGACTGTATCACTAGTGAATGTTTGTAATTCATATGGTTGAGTGTAGGTGATACCTGCTGCTCATCATTATTCTCATTGCCAAGAACTTAGTTTAGCTAAGTGTGCTAATTAGGAGTAGACTATGAATTTATATAAAGATATTGTAAAGATAAAACAACAATGACCCACTCTTATCGAAAAAAGAAAAATAATTACAAAATTAAAATATCAAAGGCATACTAATTATATATAACTAACATGACTTCTTCTCATAGGAATGAATCTCCACCACACACACAAAAATCCAATTAATGATAGGAGGTACCAAAGAAACCCCAACAACATAGTTTTCTATGCCTATTTAGATCCTTACAATCTAGATTTCATTTTTATTCTCCATTAAGATGAATAGCTGTGCTAGAGGAACATGGAAGGGAACATTGTGTTACCACCTGATCAATCTATTCACATCATGTTAATGTCCAATCTCATCAGATTAGGCATTGCAGCACTCAGCCTTGAATATGAGCTCCTAGACCACAAATACAGGGAATATCAACCTACAAATGCCTAGCTTAAGAAAGATTAGCACATGAAAGTGTGTTATGAGACCTCTAAAGGCAAAGGAATCCCAAAACCATCATTTTTACAAATGCAAAGGAATGATGTTCTTCAACAACAATTGTAGTCACATTAGACAACAACGAAGAAGAAGGAAGAACAAGATCAAGAGCCCAACACACATCAAGGTTGAGATCCCACAATCATTCCTCTAATAAAAAGAACAAAGAAAAATATAGTAGAAGGGAATGGGAAAGGAACCATAGAAGAAGGACTAGCAAAAATCATTCTCTTGGTCCTCCTTCCTCTTCACCCTCATCATCCTCTTTTGATGAGTGGCAAGGTACCCCTACACTCAACCATATGAATACAAGCGTTTCACGCACAATCCGATCAAACTCCAAGGACTAAGTGCTTACACACCTTAATGGAACACTCAGGGTTAATCAATCGTTGTCTTCCCAAACTTACCTGTATTGTCATGGTTGTATGGTTAAGTAAGCTTGAGGTATATGATTTTTATAGCTTTTGTATTTTTTATGGCTTCTGCTAATAAAGGAGAGAGAGAGAGAGCTAAGTGACTAACTTACATTAACTAGTTTCTAAATGTTCCTAACACCAGTATTCGTTCCCACTTGCTGTACACATCCTAAACTAGTGTAACACTGCTGGGATTACCAAATGCTAATCATCACTGGGTTACCAAGTGCCACACGCATGCTCGAAGTGATCATACTGAGTGTATTTAACTAAGGGGGTTGAAGGTTGAGAGAGATATTAATTAACTAGGAAAGTGTTAAATAATCATTAATTACTAATTAGCTTAATCTGTATGCTGCAAGGTTTATCATAAAGTTTTTCTTTATTGTCATACACAAAATTGTGCCCAGGTACAAATTTCTCAAATAAAGATATGTTCACTCTATGACTCCTACTGCAGGCACATAGAAATAATTCTAACTCTAGAATAACAAAACTACAAGAATCTGGCTAAGGGTCTAAGTCTAACTACCTTGGAACCAAGGGTGTTGCCTCTTATTTATAGAAGATGAGGTAGGATTCGATATTGCACGGTGGCTGTGATATCACGTATGCGATATCACGGTTCATCATACCCCCATGACTGAATGAAAACTCATCTTGGAGTTTCTTACAAAATATTTGGAAGGTATGGCATTATTGACTTGAATGACAACTAATGGTGAATGGGATGACATGTGAACGGATCAACATTACAATACATGACAACATTAGTGTTCATGACTACAAGAGTGAACACTATACACAATTGACATCCAGCCTTATTTGGTAGCTAAGAGAGAAGAGAGAGAGAGAGAGAAAAGGAGAAGACGTGTTGCTGCTGACACCAAGATTGCACCTTCCATTTTCCATCCATAGTCGCGCCATCAATCTTGTTCCTTGCACAACCGTTCCAACACTAGTCCATCCTGAGTGTTTCCTCTAGGTCCAGTCCATTGCTGTATGATTACCATCTGCACACACAACACAGTCACGTATGAGCAAGGATAAGTAAATTACAATCTAGTTGATACCTTGCCTTAGTGTAAGATCCACTGGCTGAGTTGTGATATGGCCAATACAGATTCTAGAGATATAACATTGTTGACTACCCAAGGTGTAGAGGTTAGGAAAAATTGAAAAAATTAAACCATGGCCCCCATGACTAAGAGCGATCCTCCGGTAGTGATAGAATGGAAAAAGATAAGGAATAAGAAAGATGGAGAAAAAGAAACAACAGCAATGTTGATAAAATGGATGTCAGAGATGGGAATGAACTAAACAAATGTTGATTGCAAAAATGTTTAAGGAAAAGAAGTTAACTGATGCATCAAATAGGAATGCCAGTGGGTCCTCCCCAAAGCAGGCTCTTGCCCTTTATGTGCTGACAAACCTACATTCAAAGAGTTTGTAGGCTCTAGAAATGTCATTTGGAAACAAGAGTTAAAGTCTTAACCACAAGAATTCACCAAAGAGAAAACAATGCATCAACCAAAATATAGACTACCGATATAACCAGCAATGAGGTGGAAAATGGAGAAAGAATGATGGGGAGAAGAGAATGGAATGGAGTCCCAAGAACAAGGTGGTGTACAGCCCCTTGTGTATTTATGGTTAATGTGACTAAGTAGATCTCATTCCAAATCCAACCTCAAACAATCCACATCCAGTGACTTTGCATTAATACACTTGACCAATCCATCCACTTGAAGTAACAAGAATACTTTCACCAAAGAGTCAACACCATTCCAAGGAAGACAAGAAAGGGAAAAGTGGGAAGTGAGAGAGGGTCTTAGTTAGAGGAAACATGTTTGTTTAGTTCCATAACCAGTGCTTGTAGCCTAGAT
>MNCI01008168.1:581927-594221 GCA_015680685.1 Gnetum montanum | reverse complement strand
AGCACCCAAGAGAACAACCAGCACAAATGCATAAAATCCCCTTGAAGTCACACCCTTTTTCATCCTTGAGTCCTTCTTTGGTTTGAGAAATGCCTAATCACCAATTCGTTAATAGTTTTATTATTAGAGAAGGGGACTGCATAGTTCCAATCCAAGAGAGACTATAGAAATTCATGGATGCAAGGATGACATGGATCACCAATCTCTTATATCAAAAGAACCATACCTTAGTATCAACATCATAACTCAAAGGTAAAAACCAAACATTAGCAATCAATAGAATATAGCTCATACCACCATCAGGAGCACTTATTAGGTGAAGAATCTAACAAAATAAAAACAACAAACAAAGACAAAAACAAGAACAAAAACAAAAACAAAAACAAACAAAACAAATAGTCACACAAAGAAATGAAAAAGTATAAATGATGTTGCAAGACAAAAACAAGAAAAGTTAAAGAAATTTGTAAAACAAAAATGTGTAAAAAAAACTTAAAAAGGGACTGAGGGCCTCAAATGGCTAGCAGAGGTGGCCATCTCCCCCATGATTGAGTTGGAAGGAGGAGATCTGAAATAGTGAGCAAGGTTGTCCCTTCTAAAAGGTATTATGTGCACTGACCATTCTAAGTTCATGGAAGGGTTTGGTCTGTTGCACATTGACTAATAATCTCTTAGCAGGGCTCTCAAGTTTGTATATGGTCATGGCCCCTAAAGGAAAGGTTGTATGAATAATGTAAGGTCCTTCCCACAGTGTTTGAAATTTTGTGCATTGTGGCACTTGTGTTGGGTTCCAATAGAGAACATTATCTCCTAGTTGATACTTAACCTTTTGAACCTTCAAGTCATGACGTTGCTTGTTATATGCCTTGTGTAACTCATTTGATGACAGGGCAACTAATCGGTTTTCATCTAGCACGTTTAAAGTTTCCAACCTTTGTTTTTGTGCTAGATCAAGATCGAGGTGGAGGTCACGAGCCATTAATAGTGTATGGAGCTTGATTTGAATTGGAAGTGTTGAAAGCTTTTCGTACACTAACTCATAGGAAGAGTAGCCTATAGGGAGTTTTCAGGTGGAGCGGTATGCCCAAAGAGCATCATTCAGTTTAGTGCTCCAATCTCGCCTATATTTTCTAATTTTCCTAGTTAATATTCTAGTGATCTCCCTATTGGTGACCTCAGCTTGTCTGTTAGCTTGGGGGTGATAAGGTGTAGTCAATTTATGCTCAACCCCTAAGCGTTGCATTAACTTTCGAAAAGTTGCACCTATGAAGTGTGTTCCATTATCTAAGATAAGTGCACGTGGCACACCAAACCTATTTATGATTTGTTGTTGCACAAATCGTGTAGCTTTAGATGATGTGCAATCTTTAACAATAGCTGCTTCAGCCCATTTTGTTAGATAGTCTACAGCAACTACAATGTAAGATTTTCCATTCAACATTGGTGTAATGGGCCCCATAAATTCTATTCCCCAAATGTCGAAGGGTTCTAACGGTTGAATCCATTGTTGTGGACCCTCCATTTTAGTAGTCATTCCCCCATCATGCTGACAGCACTCACAAGATTGGACAAATTGATGGGCATCCTGAAATAATGTTGGCTAGTAATATACTACAAGCAAGATCTTAATAGTCATTCGTCTCCCTGCATACTGACCCCCAGAAGGGCCCTCATGAGTGTCTTAGAGAACTCTCAGTTGGTCTACCTTGGGCACACACCATCGAACCAAGCCATCAGGACACACTTTGTAAAGTTGTCCATTGATCTCCATGAAGTACTTGGCTCTGTGAAGAAACTGTTGTTTCTTCCTAAAGTCTAGCTCCTGTGGTGTTTGTTGAGTAAGGAGATAGGTTGGTTATTCACTACATCGGCAAAAAGGGCTTCATCAGGAAAATGATCAGACATTACATATTCATCCTCCTTGTTGTCCCAACTCAACCAAGATAAATGATCTGCAATTATGCTCTTGGTGCCTTTTCGATCGATCATCATTAGATCGAACTTCTGTAGGATTACCAACCATCATATAATACGAGGGCTAACCGTTGGCTTATTCATGAGGAATCGGATTGCACTATGATCCATGTGGATGAATACTTTGTAGCCTAATACATAGTGCCTAAACTTATCCAATGCAAACACTACAGCCATTAATTCTTTGTCTTTAGTTGTTGATGAGTGGCCAGGTACCCCTACACTCAACCATACGAAACAAGCATAGCACGTGCGATCCAGTCAAACTCCACAGACTAAGTGCCTACATGCCTCATGAAACACTTGGGGTTAATCATTTGTTGTCTTCCCAAACTTACTTGTGGTTGTCACGATGTATGGTTAAGTAAGTCCAAGGTATATGCTTTTTATATCTTTTATGGTTTTTCTCCTATGCTATTGAGGTGAAGGGTTAAGGAACTAACTAACTCTAACCAATGACTAAGTCTAACTTAACTAGCGTCAGCATCTATTCCCACTTACCGTACACACCCTGAACTATGCAACCGTGGCTACCAAACACTAATTATTACTGGGATCACCACGTGTAATGCACGTGCTCGAAGTGGTCATATTGAGGCACTTATCTGGCCTAAATGTAATGAGCAGCCGATTCCTTGACTAGACGTACACATCCTTAGATGCTCGTAATTAAGTCGTACTCATTCCACATTCTAGGAGTTGAGGGTGAGAAAACCTAATCGCGATGAGCAGCCAATTCCTTGATTAGCTGTACACATTCATCAATGCTCGTAATCAAGTCATACTCATGTCGCGCTAATGCAGGTAATAAATAATAGGTAGGAAATAACATGTAATAAATAACAAATAATAAATCCTATTCCATGCACTACAAGGTTTATCCACAAAGCTCATCTTTATTGTTGTACAAAACTTGTGTTCAGGTACAAAGCTACTCGAATAAAGATCCGTTCACTTGGGGACTCCTACTACGGGCACATGGAAAATATTCTATCTATGGAGTGATCAATCTGCCAGAGTTTCCCTACTTTTAGCCTAGGATGGGAAATAAGGGGAGTGTTGCCTCTTATTTATAGATTCGGCGGTGGACCGCAATATCGCATATGCAACATCGCAGGGGACGACGCGATATCGTGGCTCATGCGAATTGCATCTCATCATACCCCCATGACTGAATGAAAACTCGTTCTCAAGTTCCTTACAATAATATCATGAAGGTATGGAATTATTGAGGGGAATGGAACTAATGGGATGACATGTGAACAAATCATCGTTACAAGACTTGACAAAACTGGTGTTCATGACAACAAGGGTGAACACCTTATTACAATGACATCAAGCCTTAGTTGGTAGCTGGGAAAGAGAGAGAGAAAGAAGTGTTGCTGCTACCAATGCCAAGATTGCACCTTTGTTGTCTATCCATAAGCGCCCCATTGATCTTGCTCCTTGCATAGCTGCTTTAGTGTTGCTCCATTCCAAGTGGTTCCTCCAGATCTGATCTGTTATTGCATGGTCACCATCTGCACACACAACACAATCATATATTAGCAAGGGTAAATGAATCATCATGTAATTAATACCTTGCTTCGGTGTAGGTTCATTGGCTAGGTTGTGGTATGGCTAATATGTATCTGGGGATATATTAATGATGACTACCGAAGGTGTAGGGGTTAGGAAGAAAATCAAAAATTTCGGGGCTAGGTGAAAATTGAAAAAAACGGGCCCCATACCCCCATGACTAATCGCGAACCTCTGGTAGTGTTAGAATGGAGAAAGAAAATGAGTAAGAAAGATAGATAAAGATGGACAACGGTAACGTCAATAAAGTGGATGTCAAGATGGAAATGAACAAAAGAAATTAGATTGCAAAAATGTTAGGAGAAAGAATTTAACTAATGCTCCAAATAGGGATGTCAGTGGGTCCTCCCCAAAGTAGGCTCATGTCCATAATACCCTAACAAACCCACATTCAAAGAGTCCGTAGGCTCCAAGAATATCATTTGGAACAAGAGTTAAAGTCTTAACCACAAGCGTTTACCAAGAAGAAAACAATGCATTAACCAAAATATATACACTAATGATACAACCAGCAATGAGGTGAATAATGGAGAGAAGGATGGAGAGAAGAAAATGGAATGGAATTCCAAGAACAAGGTGGTGTATAGCCCCTTGTGTGTTTTATGATTAATGTGACTTGGCAAGTCTCATTCCAACTCCGACCTCAAACCAACCACATCTAGTGACTTCGCATCAATGCATTCAGTCAAACCATCCCCTTGAAGTAACAAGAATGCATCCTTCAAGAGCCACCACCATTCTAACGAAACAAAGGAGGGAATAGGAAGCAAGAAGGACCTTAGTTAGAAGGAACACTTTTGGTTCCATAACTAGTGCTTGTAGCCCAAGTTTATTCGTCTAAGGGGTGTGCTTTGAATTCTCACTTTCTTCTCTCTTTTTTTTTGATTTTTGTGCTTTGTGTTTTTATTCATGAGAACCACACCATGCAAATACTTCTTATTTTTATTATCTCAACTTTCGATAATTGGGTAACATCGGAATGGCAAGAAAAACTCAAAAAGAAAACATCCAAGCACCCAAGAGAATGGCCAACACAAAAGCATCAAGTTCCCTTGAAGTCACACCTTTTTCAATCTTTGAGTCTTTCCTTAGTTTGAGAAATACCCAGTCACAGATTCATTTCAGTTCTTATTAGAAGGGGACTGTACATTTCCAAGCCAAGAGAGACTATAGAAACTGGTGGATGGATGGATGAAGTGATCTCATTGCCTGCCATATCAAAAGAAACATACCTTAGTATCAACATTGTGACTTAAAGGTAAAAACCAAACATTAGCAATCAACAAGAAAATAATTCCTACCTTCATGAAGAACAATTAATATGGGACAAACCTACAGGGTGGATGGCACACACACACACATACACAAAAAATGGAAAAAGTATAATATGTTGTAAAACAAAAACTAGAAAAGTTAAATAAAGTTGTAAAAAAAAAACTTAAAAAAGTTAAAGAACTTTATAAAAAAAATGTTTAAAACAAAAACATGTAAAAAAAATCAAAAAAGAACTAAGGGCCCCATATGATCAGCATAGGTGGCCATCTCCCCCATGACTGAGTTGTAAGAAAGAGATCCGAAATAATGAGTGCCTGTTTGAATTTCTAGGAAGTGTCCAACTTCTCCCAATTGATGATCTTAGATTAAGGGGTGGAAGTTGGCGGCACTCATATTCCAATGTATATATGCTTTCGTTATGGACGTGGGTTTTCTCAGTTCGTTCCATGCATATTTGATTGCTACTTTGAGTAGCTGTCAACCACGGGGTGTCTACTACTGGTTGTGTGGCTGCTACATATAGGCATCTTTGTTGTAAAGTTTCAAGGGCACACCTGTTACATGGAGGCATTTCCTCCATGGCGTCACTCGATGAATTACTGTATGTGATGCATGGAACTTTCCTCTTCTCGAGCTTGCTACAAATGTTTATCTTAGAAATTTCCAAGGAAAGATCATGGATCCTAAGGCATGCATCTACTGTACTAAGCCATGCCCTTCCCATTATAATTGGGAAGTCCCCTTCGTTGTTGTTGACTTCAATCACCAGGAAATCAACTGGGTAAGACCAACCACACACAGTGGTAATGATGTCCTCCACCAATCCCAAGGAAATGGTGATGGACTGGTCTACCAGCTCTAGTTGAATGTTGCTCTTCTTAAGTTGGGGTAGGTTCCAGGCATGATACATCTCTCGTGATATTAAGTTGACTCCGGAACCTGAGTCAAGAAGAGCCCTATGTGGTTTGTTCCCGGTGATCTGTAAATAGATTAAGGGACTCCCAAGGTCATTTAGTTTCCTAGGAAGGTGGCCTACCTTGATCCAGTTGGTTATGGTATGCGTTAACATAATCGTATGCTTTACGCTCTATTTTTGGACGGAAGGCTACTCCGAAGTGTTAGATGGTGGAGGAGTGTACATGGGCCCAACTGCTTGTTGTTGCGAGAGTTTGTCTAGGCTTTTGGTCCTAAAGAAAGGTCTTCTCTTTTTATAGTTGTCAGAACCAGCAGCAGGTTGGATATTTATAGCTCTCGTAGCGTGACGTTGCTGCGGTTGAGGAGGAAGTTCCCCTTGCATTGTTGGAGCAGGAGGTGTTATGGGAACTACTACTGGTGGAAGAGGTGCAGATGGATTTGGAGGATGGTGTGGGTATGGAGTATCTCCCAGAGGAGAAGGAGTCCTTCTAAAGTACTCCCGAACTTGGTAGTGACGGTTGGGGGTTGTGTGCCTCATAGAGTCACTTGGAGAAATCGGCTGCTGCACATAATATTCATAAGGTTCAGGCTGATGTTTCAGCGATGGCATCCCCCATAACTGTGGGTATTACCACTGTTGATCCTATCTAATGGGTTGTGGTGGAGTTCCACTTGGATAATACGTTAAGGGTTGGTGGAACTGCCTTGGGTTACCTTGTGGATAAGGTAACCTTCGGGGTGTTTGCCGTTGGTTGAGTCTTGGATTAAGCACATATACCCTAGACTCCTATAGATGTGAGATGATGGGGCAACATCCCTTAGGATGGTCATAGTGGCAAATCTCACATCCACCGTCATCATCTGTGTCAGAGTCCACAACCACATCGGAGTTAGAGATTTTCCCCTTACCCTTGTTATGTGCAGGGCCTAAATCTCTCCACTTTTTCTTAACTTTGTTACTACTTTGTTCTACCTTAGACTCTTCTACAATTTTTAAGACAGTTTCAATTTTAGAGTCTAAGGAACTCCATACGTCATCTACCTTAGCTGCTATTTCTGTTGTGAGCTTTTGAAGTGGCAAGGTCTTTCTATTTACCAACTCTTCAATTGGTGACTCATCCTCTTCATCACAAAATTTCACTTCCTTTTTTCGAAGAGAGGGATCATGATTGTACTCTTTTGCACTTTCCCTTTTTCGTAGCTCACCTTCTTCTTTTGCTACTTGTTCCAACAAGCTATGTACTTCATGGACTCTAAGTTGTGAAGTCTCCCTTGGGCATAAGTTCCAAGGGTTCTTCTAGTTTCATGCCTTAGCCCATCCACGATGTGGTGAAGTTGATCTCACTGAGCATACCCATGGCTCGAGCAACGATGTAACAATGTGTAGTAGCGGGCCATGGTAGCATCCAAGGGTTCATGTGTACCTTACTTCCAGCCTTGGATCTGCTTACGCAAATTGGACACCCTGGAGTATGTTTGATACTTTTCGTTGAACAATTCTAGCATCATACTCCACCTCCTGATGGTTTCCGATTCTAAGTACTGGTACCAACTCTCTGCTTCTTTAGTGAGTGTCCTTGGGAACAACTTAAGTTTTTGCCACTTATTTTCTATGTTCTACAAGGCACAGGCATCATGGAATGCCTGTAAATGATTTTGTGGATCAGCATTGTATCCCCTTTCAAATTGTGGGATATTGTTCATGTCTAATCATTTGATCCGACTATCTTTTAAATACCTTGTGGGAATCCTAACTGCCTCTGTTATGTCAATCATACTTCAAGTTGTGAGTAGGGGCTCATCATGATCATCTCTTTCATGACGCCTATGATGTCTGCGTTGTTCCCTACTCTTCCTACGTCCTTGCCCTTGTCCTCTCTCTCGACTTTCCTGTCGAGGTCTTTCATTTTGTTTACCTTTATCCTCACCCTTATGTTCATGGTGGCTGCACCCAGATGTGGAAGGAGAGGATGAGTGATGTGAAGAAGGAGAAAAAGAAGGGGAACCATCGCCATGACGATGTTTCTTGCCTTCTCTTCGGCTGCTACGGCCCCGATCATGGTGACGATCAAAGTGCCCATCCTTAGCATGAGTGGTTGTTCCCTCTGTGAACAGTTGGTGTTCATGGGCATCAGAACCATGGTTATGTATCATTGATCGTAGGTTCTGATACCCAATCTCCTCATCATCGTTAGGAGGGGGAACATTTTTTGCTAAAGAACTCATTATAAGGGGTTCCTCATCTTCTATTTCGATAAGGACGTGCAGACCTTTGCCCTTCAAAAGTGTATGTTGACTCTCCTACCATAAGTCCCTCATACATTGGGCATCTATGGGATAATAATCCTTCATATCAAAGTCTTTCGCAATGTATTCAGCAAATAGCTCTTGTATGCCAATCTGTGCCAAGGCATGGAAAAGCATGCGAGAGACTGATCGATCTGGGGGTAACACGATGTTACCTTGAAAATCTCTCCATCGCAGTTGTTCATCTTGATGAAGGATAAAACTAAAGTCAGGGATATACTCATCAGGATGAGTATAAACTATCTTGTATTGTTTAGGACTTGGCTGATTTTGGTTATGTTTTTTATGTTGCCAGCTGTCTCATGTATGGTCCTTAGGTGGTGAGTTGCTCTTATGAGAAGAAGGCATTGTTATTGGTGTGCTAATTCACCATTATATAAATTTTTATCTTGATTAACCCAAAGGTTCGTTAACGCGAACAATGATGTGAGTGATATCCCTTCTGTTCTATATGGCGCACAAACACTTAGTCCCTGGCAATGGTGCCAATGATGAGTGGCGAGGTACCCCTACACTCAACCATACGAAATGAGTGTAGCACGCACGATCCAGTCAAACTCCATAGACTAAGTGCCTACACGCCTCATGGAACACTTGGGGTTAATCATTCATTATCTTCCCAGACTTACTTGTGGTTGTCATGGTGTATGGTTAAGTAAGTCCAAGGTATATGATTTTTATATCTTTTATGGTTTTTCTCCTATGCTATTGAGGTGAAGGGTTGAGGAACTAACTAAGTCTAAATTAACTAGCATCAGCATTCATTCCCACTTACTGTACACACCCTAAACTATGCAACTGCAGCTACCAAATGCTAATCGTTACTGGGATCACCACGTGTAACGCATGTGCTCGAAGTGGTTGCATTGAGGCACCTATCTAGCCTAAACGTAATGAGCAGCCAATTCCTTGACTAGCCGTACACATCCTTAGATGCTCATAATCAAGTCATGCTCATTCTGCATTCTAGGAGTTGAGGGTGAGAGAACCTAATCGCGATGAGTAGCCGATTCCTTGATTAGCTGTACACATTCATCAATGCTCGTAATCAAGTCGTACTCATGCCGTGCTAATGCAGGTAATAAATAGCAAGTAGGAAATAACACGTAATAAATAACAAATAATAAATTCTATTCCATGCACTACAAGGTTTATCCACAAAGCTCGTCTTTATTTCCATACACAACTTGCATTCAGGTACAAAGCTGCTTGAATAAAGATCCATTCACTTGGGGACTCCTGCTGCGGGCACATGGAAAATATTCTATCTCTGGAGTGATCAATCTACCAGATTTTCCCTACTTTTAGCCTAGGATGGGAACTAAGGGGAGTGCTGCCTCTTATTATAGATTTGGCAGCAGACCATGACATCGCGTACGCGCCATCGCAGGGAACGATGCGATATCGCGGCTCATGTGAATCGTGTCTCATCAGTTGTGTAGTTAAGTTGTGCACCCGTGATACTTCTACTTGCACAGTGGATGTAGTAAGGGTATTTTTTGTCATCTAACTATGTAAGTACAGTGCCTAAAGCATAATTGGATGCATTATTTATGATGTGGAATGGTCGGGACCAATCAGGAGCTTGTAGAATGGGAGTTTCTACTAGCTTTTGTTTTAGGGTTTGGAATGCTCGTTCACATTCCCTGGTCCACTCAAAAGGTACATCCTTCTTTCTTAGCTCTACCAATGATTTGGAAACCTCAAAGAAGTTCTCAATGAATCTCCTATAGTAGCTAGTGTGTCCAAGGAATGACCGAATGTCTTTGATAGTTTTTGGTTGACGGGTGATTCCTTGGATGATCCTAATTTTATCCGGGTCTACCTCTATTCCTGAATGTAAAACCTTATGCCCAAGTACTATGCCTTCTTGAATCATTAAATGGCTTTTCTACTAGTTGAGCCTTAGATTGGTTTCTATGCATCTTTTCAGCACTTGCTCTAATCGGTCCAAGGCTTGATCAAAACTTGTTCCATAGGTGGAGAAGTCATCCATAAAGACTTCTACTCTGTTCCCGATCTGCTATTGGAATATGCTTAGAACTAGGCATTGAAACGTGGTAGGAGCATTACACAAGCCAAACAACATTTTTTTATATGCAAATTTTCCCTAAGGACTGGTGAACGTTGTCTTGGCTTGGTCTTCTAGGGCTATCCGTATTTGGTTGTATCCACTATAGCCATCTAGAAAACTATAATAGTGATGCCCTGCTATGGTGTCTAAGACTTGGTCAACGAATGACAACAAAAAGTGATCCTTAAATGTTTCCATGTTCAGCAGCCTAAAATCTATGCACACCCTCCATTTCCCTCCCTTTTTAGGCATGTTCACTAGAGGGCTAACCCATTCGCTATCAACAATGGGATATATGAACCTAGCCTTAAGAAGTTGTTCTATTTCTTCCTTTACTACTTGCTTCAATTTTGGGCTCAATCGCCTCTACAGTTGTTTTTGAGGTTTCATGGAGGGATCAGTGTAAATCCTATACTGGCATATCCTAGGATCTATTCCAATTAATTTGAGATATGATCAAGCAAAGGCTTTTGACCACTTGTTTATTACTTTCAATAGTCTTCCATTTTTTTTGGAAGCAAGTCTTGTGTTGATGATTACCGATTTTCCATTTTCAAGGGTCATATATTCTAGACCAGTGAGCAATGGTTTCAATTCTACGGGCTCTTGTTTAAATTTTTCAAGAATTTCCAACTTCCCCTAGTTGATGTTTTCAAGGTTAAGGACTTACTCTAGTGCATCTATGCTTTCAATGTAAGCGCAAGTTATTCCCTCAGTTAGTTCCATGCACATTAGTGAGTTGCTCTCTTGATTAGTTATCAGCCACTGGGTGTCTTCTTATTGTGTGGCTACTGCATAAAAGCACTTTTGTATGTTAATTTCTTGTGCACACCAGTTGCATGCAGGCAATTCTAAAATTTGCACAACCCATGGTCTCTGCACGTAATTGCACCCTGTATCACTATATGTGATGCATGGAAACTTCTTCTTCTCGATCTTTCCAAAAGTGTTCTCCTTAAATATTTTCAGGGAAAGATCATGGATTCCTAGGCATGCATCTATAGTACTTAGCCATGCCCTTCCCATTATTATTGGAAAGTCCCCTTTATAGTTATTCACTTGTATCATTGGGAAATCAGCTGGGTATGGCCACCCACACACAATGCTGACAATGTCCTCCATTAGTCCCAAGGGAACAGTGATGGACTGGTCAACCAGCTCTAGGCGAATATTGCTCTTCTTTAATGGTGGTAGGTTCCAAGCTTTGTACATTTCTTGTGATATTAAGTTGACTCCAGAACCTGAATCTAGAAGAGCTTTGCATGGCTCATTCTCAGTGATTTGGAGATACATTAGAGGGTTTCTAGGATCAAAGAATCTCCTGGGAAGGTGGCCAACCTTGATCTAGTCGGTAACGACATGTGTTAACATAACCGTATGCATTGAGCTTGGTGTTTGGTTCAAAAGGAGCTTTGAAGCTTTATTTGATGGGGAGGCATTCAGAGGTTCGACCGCTTGTGGTTGTAAGGGCTTGGTTGGAATGTTGGCTCTGAAGAAAGGTCTTTTCTTCGTACAGTTGTTAGAACCAATAGTGGGTTGAGGATTTACAGCCCTTGTGGCATTGTGTTGCTGCGGTTGAGTGGGGAGTTCCCCTTACATTGTTGGAGCGGGTGGTAATGGAGCTATTGGTGGGAGAGCTACGGATGGATTTGAATGATGGTATATTTATGGGTTATCTTACCTAGGAGGAGTTCTATAATACTCATGGGCTTGGTAGTTATGTTGTGGTGTAACATGACTAACAGAGTCACGTGGAGAGATTGGATGTTGCACGCAGTAGCCATATGGGTTAGGTTGCCGGTAGGGGTATTGTTGCCTTGGTGGTGGCATCCCCCATGACTGTGGGTATTGCCACTGTTGATGTTGCTCAATGGGTTGTGGTGGAGTTCCACTTGGATAATATGTTGAAGGTTGGTGGAACTACCTTGGGTTACCTTGGGGATAAGGTAACCATCGGGGTGCTTGTCGTTTATTTAGTCGTGGGTTGGGTGCATACACCCCAAACTCTTGTAGATGTGAGATCACTAGGCATCATCCCTTAGGATGGTCGTATTGGCATATCTCGCATCCACCATCATTGTCTGTGTCTAAATCCACAACCTCTTCTATGATGACCATTTTTCCCTTACCCTTGTTACATGCATTTTCCACTTCTCTCTTTTTCTTTTTGT
>MNCI01008168.1:558167-581136 GCA_015680685.1 Gnetum montanum | reverse complement strand
ATGATCATCTCATTCATAGCATCTATGGTGTCTACGTGGTTCCCTACTCTCTCTTCTTCTATGCCTTGATTCTTTAGAGTGCCCTCATCCTCATTCTCGACTATCTCATCGATGACTTTCTCTTTGTTTTCCCCTATCCTCACGATTGGTTTCCCTATGACTACGTCCAGACACTGAAGGAGAGGATGAAGATGACGATGAAGGTGAAGAAGAACGAGAACCATTGCCATGACGGTGTTTTCTACCTCCTCTTCGGTGGTCTCAGCCTCGATCGTGATCACGATCAGAACATCCATCCTTATCGTGTGTTTGTGTTCCTTCATTGAACACTTTGTGTTCGTGGGTATCAGAACCAGGGTTGTGAATAGTAGAGTGGAGGTTCTGATACACTATCTCTTAACCAATGTCAGGAGGAGGAACATTGTTTCGTGGAGATCCTATTGAATTAGGTTCACCATCCTCAATTTTGTTCAAAATGTGCAGAGTGTCATGGGGACATTTGCCCTTCAAGGATGTATGGTATCTCTCCTGTCGCAAGTCCCTTTGATGTTGCGCTTCTATGAGATGATAGTCCCTTGAGTCATGATCGCATGCAATGTATTTTTTGTATAAAATTGGCATGCCTATTTGTGTGAGAGCATGAAGGAGCATGTTGGGGACTGATTGGTCTAGAGGCAACACTATGTTACCCTCCAAGTCTCTCCAACGCAATTTTTCTTCTTGGTGAAGAATAAAGGTGAAATCGGGTACATACTCATTGGGATGAGTATACACCACACAAAATTGTTGTGGAACTGGCGGATCCTGGTTATGTGTATTATGCCACCGACTGCCTCTTGTGTTAGTCCTAGGCGGTGAAGTGATCTTATGAAAAGAAGAAGACATCTTATCTTGTTTGGTGTGCAATGTCCTGTTGTCTTGTTTTTCTTTGATTAACCCTAAGGGTTCATTCTAACGTTCCAATGATATGAATGATTTCCTATGTTCTACGCAGTGCACAACAACTAAGTCCCCAGCAATGGTGCCAATGATGAGTGGCAAGGTACCCCTACACTTAACCATATGAATATGAGCATTTCACGCACGATCCGGTTGAACTCCAAGGACTAAGTGCTTACGTGCCTTAATGAAACACTCAGGGTTAATCAATCGTTGTCTTCCCAAACTTACTTGTATTTTCATGGTTGTATGGTTAAGTAAGCTTGAGGTATATGATTTTTATAGCTTTTGTAATTTTTTATGTCTTCTGCTAATAAAGGAGAGGGAGAGGGAGCTAAGTGACTAACTTACATTAACTATTCATTAACTAGTTTCTAAATGTTCGTAACACCAATATCCATTCCCACTTGTTGTACACATCTTGAACTAGTGCAACGCTGCTAGGATTACCAAACGCTAATCGTCACTGGGTTACCAAGTGCCACACGCATGCTCGAAGCGATCGTACTGAGTGTATTTAACTAAGGGGATTGAAGGTTGAGAGAGATATTAATTAACTAGGAAAGCATTAAACAATCATTAATTACTAATTATCTTAATTTGTATGCTGCAAGGTTTATCATAAAGTTCATCTTTATTGTTGTACACAAAATTGTGCCCAGGTACAAATTGCTCGAATAAAGATATGTTCACTCTATGAATCCTACTACGAACACACAGAAATAATTCTAACTCTGGAATAACAAAACTGCAAGAATTTTGCTAAGGGTCTAAGTCTAACTGCCTTGGAACCAAGGGCACCGCCTCTTATTTATAGAAGATGAGGCAGGACACGATATCGCATATGCAATATCGTAGTTCATCATCTTTGTTATTGAAATCTAATAAGAGAAGATAGGGCTAAGACAAAAGGAGGAGTAGTTGGGATCAGGATGAAGATGAACGAATATTCCACCAAGATGATTAATATCAAAGGCATAGACAACCATAAGGAGAAGAAGAGCATCAACAAGAGTAAAGGCACAACAAGACTCGTCATAGGTGTCATAGCCATGAAAGGTGCCATTGTGAATAAAATGAAATGATCAGTCTCTATTGCCTACTAGAAACATTATCAATATTACAAAGGCAGTGAGAATTCCCATAAGGTATCAAAGAGATAGCAGGATTAAGGGGCTAAATATGAATAATATCTCCAAGTTTGAAAGGGGATATATTATAGATCCATGAAATCATCTATAAGATTTTCATGATGCATGTGCCTCATAGAACATAGAAAATGAATCATAGAAACATAAATTATTCCTGAGAACACTCATCAAAGAAGTAAAAAACTAGTACTAGTCCTTGGAACTAGAATCTATTTGCCAATGGAGTACCATATTAGAACTATTCAACAACAAATATCAAATGTACTCCTGAGTGTCTAACTAGTAGAGGTAGATCCAAGAATGGAAACAAGGAAATATTGAGTCCTTATATGTGGCCTTAGGCAAGTACTACTCTCTATTGCATTGTTGCCTAGTCCATGGATACTGTCAAAGGAAGAACTTTGCCATATCATAGATGAACTCTAGAACAAGATAAGAAAAATAATGAGGGTCTATGCCCAAGGAATACTCCCTAAAATGCAAGTCTATCAAATTTAGAGGTTAATTGAACAAGTGGTCAAAGAAGAAGAGGAGCTAAAAAGGCGTGAGAGTGTAGAGGAGTATAATAGGAACCCATCCATTCACAAAAAGGAGGCATGTTTCTATGACTTAGAGGGGGAAGCACCTCTTGATGAAGTGATGAAGATGAAGGCCTTGCTAACACAAAAATTTCTCACTAAAATATTGGCTAAGGTTGATAAAATGTGGAACCCCTTAAATGAGAAGCTCCAAATAGATCCTAAAATTGTAGAAGAAAGAGCAAAGCAAGGGAGTAGTGGTCAAGAAAGAAGGAGAAAGAAGAATACAAAAAGGAGTTACCATCAGCAAAAGGGTAAATTTGTAGCAATTGAAGAGATTGTAGATTCTGAAATGAATGATGATAGATGTGATATCTACTAGTATGAACATCCTAAGGGATGTTATCTAGTGCTATCATATCTTCAAGAGTCTAGGATGTATGCATTAAATTCCAAATTTACAAAAAGACAAGACCCTACATGGTTGCCTTACCCATAAGACAACTACATGCAATAGCTCCACCAAATAATATATTATCCAAGTAGATCATCTCCTCAACATTAAGAGTAATACTAGTAGTGGAAAAATCCATAGTTATGGGTGATCCCACCACTACAATAGCAATATCCTTACAAGTAGCCAAACCCTTATGGTTGTTATGTCTAACAAATTGTATCCCCTTGTGACTTATCTAGCCACACCTCCTTCTCTCACCACTACTATTCTCCAAAATATTATAGAGCACCTTTTCTAAGAAGTAAGTCTTCTTTTCTTTTTCCTTCTCCATATCCCTCAGCAATCCCTACATCATCAACTACCACACTCTTGTCATCTACTCCACCTATGCAAGTCAAAATTCCACCATAGCCACAACAACAAAATGGCACAAGGGTAATAAACTTACAACTAGACATACATCCCAATGGTTTTGAATGGAAACCTCACAAGATATCATTCTTCAAAATTAACAACCCCACAAACCCCTTAATGATACCTGTGGCTATTAACCCTACCTCATCTACCTCTAAAGGTACCTCTAATTCTCCTTCAAACTAAAAATTCTCTAATATCTACATTATCATGTTGACCCACATGGTCATTGATTGGATAAAGGCTAGCCACCTTCATAGGAAGTAATCTGATCTTGAAAGTCCTCTTATGTATTTATAGATTGTAGAGAACAATCCATGTAAGGCTCTATTAGATTTAGGTTCTAGGATAAACTTAATCTCCCAAGAAATGTACAAGACTTGGAACTTGCCTCCTCTCAAAAAAAAGTAATATTAGGCTAGAACTTACAGAACAGTCCATCACTATTGCTTTGGAGCTGGTGAAGGATATCATGTCCACTATTTGTGGGGTGCTTTTATCTTACAAATTTCTTTGTAATCCATGTGGATAATTGTAAGGGGGACATTCCTATCATTATAGGAAGGGCTTAGCTAAGTATCATAAATGCTAAGATGAGGATTAGACATCTTTCCTTGAAAATATCCAAGGAAAATGAATTTAGCAAAACGAAGAATAAGAGGATTTCATGCATTGCATACAATGATATAGGGTGCCATTGCATGCAAAAAATATGAACAATAAAAGATGCATTTGTCCAATCATGCAACTAGTGTGTCAAAATAGTAGTCATTCAAAAGTCCCTATATGCAGTAGCCACAAAACAGGAAAGTATCTAGTGGCTAACATCAAAACATCTAGCCAAATCCACAATATGCATGGAACCAGTAGAGAGCCTCATAAATGCCTACATTAAGAATGAATGAAATGGTGTAGCTTCATAATCAACTCTCCTTCATACAAAATGAAATAGAGAGTTGGGAATCCCAAATCACTTTGAGGAAGAGACCTTGGAATTGAAACCTTTACTGGTAACTCTAGAATGTGCTTTTCTTAACAATGGTAAGCCGATAATCATTAATGCTAACCTTGCTCCAAATCTAAAAAAGAAACTACTAAAAGTGATGAATAAATGGTCAATAGTCTTTACCTGGTCATATCGTGAACTAACAAGGATAGATTCATGGATATGCTAGCACCACATCTATACAAACTCTTCCATCAAGCTAAAGAGGCAATCTCAAAGAAGCTTTAATTTAAAACTTAAATAATTTTTCGAGGAAGAAGTAAAACAACTTCTTAAGAGTGGGTTTAGATATCCAATTGCAGACAGTGAATGGATTAGCCCCCTTGTGATTGTATCTAAGAAAGAAGGGAAGTGGAAAGCTTGTAGAGATTTTATGCTATTGAACATGACAACTTTTAAAGATCATTTTCCATTGCCATTTTTTGATCAAGTGTTCGACACCATCACAAGACATTGCTATTATAGCTTTCTAGATGGTTATAGTGCCTATACTAAGATCCAAATCATGCCAAAGAATCAAGCCAAATTAATTATCACAAGTCTTTGGGGGACTTTGCATATAGAAAGATGCCCTCTAGCCTATGCAACACTCCTGCTACTTTACAATGCATGATGCTTAGCATCCTTCAATAGTAGATTGGTAGTGGGGTAGAAGTCTTCATGGATGACTTCTCTACCTATGGGATCACTTTTGAGAAAGCCTTGGACCATCTTGAGCAAGTGCTTTAATGATGTGTATAGACTAATTTGAAGCTCAACTAGTAAAAAAGCCACTTGATGATCCAAGAAGGCATAGTTGAAACACCACAAAATTTTGTATGTTATAGCCAAGTTTTCATCATGTAGATTTCACCCCATAAAACCCAAGGCAAAACTTTAATGTAATTGTGAATATTGTAACCCATGTGAGGTAATCTCACATATTCTGTGTTGTTTTAGCTAAAAATGCTTCATAAGTGGTGAAAGACTCATTTCCCAAGAAAAAAATGTTACCTAGTGTCTATATTTGGGCTTGGGGTTAGAAATGGCTTTTGGAATGCCAAAATGGACAATTTGATGGGTTTTACAAGGGGTATACATTTTTCTATGCTAGAAACACTTTCAAGGGGGTGAATTTCACCTACCCTCAACATGGAGAAGTGGGGGGTTTTCCTCAGCTTGGAAACTTTCCCCCCATTGTAGAAACTACATGCCCCTAGCATGGAAGCCACAAAAGCCATATTTCAACACTCCATGCACTCCAACAATGACTAACCACTTTATTAAGAATGGTAGAAGGCTTAATGTAAAAGACCTATCTCCAATGTTGAAGGTGTGCCCCATTACTATTTATAGTAAGCAAAATAGCCATGGGGAAAGGCACTTACTATGTATATTAACCCCCCAAATTTGCACATCCATCTCACCTATATGAGATAGAAACTTGCAGTCAAATTACAGCTAATTTGCAGCCATTATACACCCAAATTACAGCCCAATCATAGCCATTTTTCAGCCCCATTCATGGCCTAAGACCTATAAAAACCAACCTCAAACACCATTTAGAGGTTCCACTCTTTTGACACTCAAATACATTAAGCATACATACATTTTTCCAAGAAATAATTCCACACTTGGGCATTTTCAAGAACTCAAGAGCTCTTGTAATCTCCCACATTTGCATTCTCTTAAATCCAATGTGGAAGCATTATAGCCTTGAGACTTTTGAATTTTTAGTGCTAATGTTGCATTTTTGGGATTCCCAAATCCTAGCATGGAGCAAACTAGCATCCAAATTTTTCACTTTTCTCATCCCCCACACCACCAACCCCCACCTTCCACACCCCCCCCAATAGTGATAAACATTGTAGATTTAGAGTAGTAGCAAAGGAGGTTCCATAGCATCAAGAGTGGTAGGACATCTGGATCATGGAGTTGAATACATTATCTTCAACAGATCCTAAATCCTAGCTCAAGTGAATGCGGACCCCCCCCCCCCTCCTATTGCCCTATCAGGCACACTTTGTACACACTCTTGTTTATTTTATTCTTTGTAAAATAAAGTTTGCAATTTTGGTTTGTGTTCAAATTAAATTTTCCATTTATTTTAGTGCATTTATATTACTTTGGTTTGCAATTATATTATTTATCTTTTTTTGCATTTCATAAGTCCCTAGGTGATCTATTGGACCATCCAGGGTACCTTGAATTTCATTTTTTTCAAAGGCCCTAGGGATTTGGGGTTGAGGCTGCTACGTTGGGACTTTTGATTTTCTAACAATTAATTTTTTCAGTCGCAATAGTTTTCTTTGTGCTAGAAGGAGGGCCTTCATCCAAGTTTTGCATCTAAATCTTTTTGCCAATTTTTCTGTCAAAAAATTAATGTTGCAACCCATTCTTCCTAAAATCAAAGCCTAGCATTGAAATTGCAAGTGTTTGGGTTTTCAAGATTTTCACAGTGGTTGTTGTGAATTTCAAGGCCAACATTCGCATCCCACCAAAACCTTTAAGGAATTAATGCTTTATCTTCCCCCTTGTGATCAAAACTGCAATGTGGAGGTTGTAGGTGGTTGGGTGGTGATTTTTCATAGTAGTTGTTGTGAATTTTTCAGCCCAAGGCTAGCATCAAAACCTTTCCCCTCCTTTCCCTTTTTTTTACCAATTTCTTTTTTCTAGTTTCTAAAGTTTCTAGAGAAACCCTTTTGGAAACCATCAAACTTCTAAAAGTCAGCTTCCTCCCATCTTTCCAAGCTAAGAAAATTGGCAGTCTACTAAAACTAGTTTTAGTGGAAAAACACCAACTCTTCACTTTGTTTTTCAACCTTTCCCCTCATCATGTTGGATTATGAGGTGTGAGATTCCCATCATCTCACCCCCTTCCTTCCCCTCTACCATACCCAACGTAGAGGCAATTAGTAGACCAGTGTTGGTGAAGCTTGTTACCAACTTTCCATTTTGGTTTTAGTCCTTTTCCTCTCAATCAATGTTGAATTAGAAGGTATGAGATTCCCATCATCTCACTCCCCTTCTTTTCCCCCTGCCATACCTAGTGTAGAGGTAGTTGGGAGACTAGCGTGGGTGAGGCTAAACACCAATGTTTCCAACTTTCTATTTTTGGTAAAGGGGTAAATGCCCATTACCAACATCTCCCCCCCTTGCGCCAACTTACTAATCATAGAAAGTGCTTCAGTTCTAACCATTTTTTCTTCCTTTGACCATTTTTGAATTGCACTTGGAATTTACCTCTATTTTAACCTTTTATAGCCTATTTTAAGCCATTTTTAGCACTACAAAAATGTCTTTCCAACAATCTACCAAGTTGCCCCTCAACTTCACTGGCAAAGGTCCTACCCAACAAGCCATGAGGGTCTATGACCCCAAAGAGACTGCTATAATTGAATGTAGGTAGCCTTTCAGGATCAAAGGAGAAAGTCCTAATTTTATAGCCATAAATGAAGATTTATATAACTTTATTTATGCCAAAATACAAGCTAACATGCTAATTTCACATTTAGAAGTAGAAGCCAAAAGGAAGTTCAAACTCATCCACTACAATGGTAAGGACTACATCCCTTCCCCCTATGACAAAATACCTTTGATCAATATCTATGTGGGTATTATAGTCTAATTGATTGAAATGGAGAAAGAGGATGACAAACATAGCTTCAATGAACAATAGGAAGAGGAGGATGAATTTAGGATAGAATCTAAGCCTGAAAACATCCTAAAGGAATTGTTCCAACAAGCAACACCTAAGGCCACCAATCCTTCCCCTCATGCCTTTATCTTCTTCATGGGCATGGTGCCACCATCTTCCACTCCCTCCTACCCTACCATAGTTAATCCCATGCTAGTTATAGCCACACATCAAACTTAATCAATGCCTTTTGTCACACAACTCTTATCTATGCAACCATTGATGGTGGTTTTCACCATCACAAATCCACTAAATGTCCATGTAAGGTCTACTATGGAACCCCAAGAAACTCAAGGGCCACACACCCCCTTTATCTAATTTGTGCTTGAGGTACTAGCATAGACATCCTTTTCCTTGTTTGGTCCATAAACTATGACCATGACACAACCTCTTTCTTCCATCTTACAAACCATAGTAAGGCCACAGGCCTCACAACTCACGCCACAACCATATGTGCAAACACCACAACCAACAAGGCCATCATAGGATCTATATCAAGCCTTCTAGATGATCTAGGACCTAACACAAGAGTTAAATAGGCTCAAAGCCTCTACTTTCCAGTGTCAAGATTATGGATTTCTATTAAGATGATCCCATTAGTCCTATGGTCCCATCCTTGACACTGCCTTCTAGTGTCCTATCCTCTAGTTTAGCAAATACAACAAAGAAGGTGATCCTAATGCCCACCTTATAATCTTTAGGTTTGAATTCTTACTCTTACAACCATGGCATCATACCATGATGAGAGTTTTCCCTATGTCATTGACTGGGAAAGCACTTTATTGGTACCGTGCCTTACATAGAGGGCCCATATCCTCTCTGGAGGACTTAATAGCGTATTTTGTTAACTGCTTCAAGTATAACTTAAAGCTCAACACCATTCTTAACCAACTCATGAAGGTCAAGCAGGGACCCCTTGAGCCTATACAAAAGTTCATTCAATGGTGGAATGCATTGTTGAATGAAATATTAAAGCCTATAGCCAAAGCCCACCTTTTAGCCATATTCAAGGAGGTAGTGAAGGACTTTATCAAGTCTAAGCTCTACTACCTTGACCTGTGGTTCCTTAGCCAAGCATTTTCCCAAACTAAGAATATAGTGGATGCTACAGAGGCCAATCATGATTTGATCTACATATCATATAATAATCAACATACATGGAGAGACAAAGAGAAGAACAATATGACCATAGCAACTATGACCAAAGAAGCAAAGACCAACAACTAGGGTCAAAGGGCCAACCCACCTAGGGCCCCTACTAATGACCACAATAACCAACCATCAACCTTTGGGGCCACTACATTGACAATAACTAGATCCGATTTCAAAAGAAAAAACAGGTCCAAATACACTACATTACCATGAAAAGCATCGAAGCTGTTAGACCAACTTCTGAAAAAGTGGACATATTTAATACAAGTAGATGTTTGAAGCTACCTAAAAGAAGCATTATAGGCTTTGTGAAATAGCTAAATACACCACTCAAGCAACAAAATATGACCCATAATTTCCTAAGTACTTCAAACTAGATCACTTCTAAGATTATCACCTATTGTCTAGTCATGACACAAACTTCTACCTCATGCTAAAGGATGACCTACAAAGGATCATAGATAGAGGGGAACTAGTCTTAGATGCATCCAACTTGGTAGGGCTGCAAACTTAGTTGATGCAACTCTACAAAGACTCATTGAATGCTAATGATAGCCCTTATGTTATTTTAGCATTCAACATTGATGACGATTGGAGAACCTTAAGGGAATCATTCATGATATGAGTACCTCCCTTGTGATGAAAAGGCTTCTTTGGCTTCCACCAGCTCAAGATCCCCCTTTGTCATAAGAGTACCATCACAAATGCCTCCAAGGGAACCTTTTGTTATCAAGGTGCCCTAGCCTAAAATAACCCAACCAACCATAGCATAACCAATTGCACAATGATCTTTTGTGATGGCTACTGCTACTACCTCCTCCTCATAACCAACGACTAACAACCAAATGACTTCAACCAAGCAACGGAATAAGCATAAGCAAAAGCCTAATAGCAAGGGTGACAAACAGATGGAGGCATGAAAGGAAGTGGATCCACTGAAGCTAATCCCCCTTTCAGCTATACCCATGACCTCCTCTACTTAATCCATTTTAATCAATAAGCCATAGGAGGATCCTAAAGCCCATAATCAAAACAACAAGGAAAACACCTAAAAATAACCATATCCTAGGAGTGAAGTTCACATTTTGGTGCACATGGAGGAAGTAAAGCACAATCAAAATGACAAGCCCCTAGCCAATAACAAAAAAATTCTTAGTGCGATGGACCAAGTTAGGCAATTCCTTAAGCAAAAGAATACAAATTTAAGCTTATATGACCTGATCATGACTTCCACCACACATTGTGAGGTGCTAGTCAAAATATGGATTTCCATTCCTATTAGTGAGGACATCCCCACTAACAAGGAATCCATCCATGCAGTGATTATTTCTCCCTCATCAATGGAGGAGAAGTCAACACCCCTAGTATTTTGCACTAGCGAAATCAAGGTTAATCCTCAAAATGGAAAAGTGACTAAGGCTTCTCTCTATTCATAACCATATGGGTAGGACAATTTAAAGTGCATTAGATGTATGTTCATGATTGAGCTGCAACCAACATCATCCCATGCACCATCATTGAGCACTTGGGCCTAACTAAGCAGATACAACCTACATCAACCACAACTCTTAAATCCCTCAATGGATCAAGGGTTTCTATCAAGGAATCTATCTCCTTAGAATTTTTGGTAGGAGATTATTCCCACAACTACCAATTTCTTAGTGGTGGAGGAGACACCAGGGTTTAACCTTATCCTAGGAAGATCATGGTTGGCTCAATTATAGGTTGTGTCCCCTCCCATCCACCAAGAACTTCATCTTCCTTATGAGGAAGGTGAAATCATCATTCATGATGATAACATGATTTCCCTGGCTATTAACAATGTGAACATAGAGCAGGGGTTTGAAGTGGAGTTTCAAGAAGAAGCTCCCAACCATAAATTCAACAACCAAAGAAAGCTAATGATGACAACAATAAACAATGGGACACACTATGGGATGAACTCCCTTTTAACATCGTTAGTGAAGGGGATGGTGAATATAAGCTTATGTAGAGTATACCTTACTCATTCCCTCATCTTGTAAAGATTAGGAAGAATCTGCACAAGTGAAGGTCACCTTAAGCTTTTCATCCCATGCCCCTATAACTAGATGCAACAATAGCCATGTGGCCTAATTTTTTATACCTTTTTATGTACTTTGTTTTACTCTTTATGCATATAGCCTAAGTTTCTACTTTCATTTGCATTTTTACTTATTATAGCCTTTCATTTACTCATGTTATAAACATCCAAAAAGCCTTCAAACATAAAATCGCCAAAAAATGTAGGTTTCTCTTAAACAATGGTCTGCTAAGAACTTAAACTAGTATCACGGCTTGCCATGGCTTTAAACTAGCAAAGATAATCACACGACATGGCCCACCATGGTCTTAAACTAGCATCACAATCTGCTAAGACCTTAAACTAGCATCACAATCCGCTAAGACCTTAAATTTTCATCACTGCCTACCATGGCCTTAAACTAGCAAAGATAATCACATGACACAACCTGTTATGGCCTTAAACTAGCACATTGTATGCTAAGACTTTAAACTAGCAACATGGCCCATCATGGTCTTAAAATGACAAAAACAATCACACAACATGGCCCACCATGGCCTAAAACTAGCAAAGTAACCACAATGCAACATGGCCCATCATGGTCTTAAACTAGCAAAATCCACACAACTTGTGGCCATCATGGCGTAAACTAGCAAACACCTATTTTATATTTTTGTTTAACCTATTTTCACATCGATTAGTTTCTTAATTTTATAGTCAAAAATCTGAACATGGCCTTTCACAACATTTACAACGCTTACTACAACAATATAGATAGCCAAAAATAAAACCAAAATTTTAAATTTAAAGTGTCCATAAAATACATAGCCATGGCCACACTATGTGGCAAAGATGTCAAAAAATAATCATCTATAACACAGTCTTGGTTAACATTAGCCATCAACATAAAAATAAAAGTGATATAGCTAATGATGCTAAAAATAAGCCAATGGAGGATGCTAAGGAGCATCCGGAAGAGGAAGTGGTAGATCATCTCCACCCTCACTACTAGGGCCACCAATGTCTCTTAATGTCTAAAATACAACAACACATAGCTAGTTAGTGACCAATGGCCAAAACCATAACTTAAAACTAAAACTAAAACATAAAATACATCAAACCTATGGGGATTCCAGCTCCATAAATTTTGAGGGTAGATGTGGAAGGCCTTCCTCTAAATGATGGAGGATCTAGTCCTCCTTCATGTTAACCTAATCAACATCTCCAAGATCAACACCAGAAAGGATGTTGATCCTATCTATCGTAGTCCAAGTAGGTGGCTCCGAAGTAATAGCAATCATAGAGTTCTTGCTTGCCATAGTAATAATATGAGGAGCATGGGATTGCTCCATTGTGAAAGCACTCTTAAAAAGCTAATAAGCACTCCCTTCCTAGATCCCCCTAGATGAACATCTCTCTTTTGCATCATTCAACCAACTCCTCCTTAAGCCACTTAAGCTAGGCCCCATGATCTACCTTTTACTGATCCTTGTGAACCTTTTGTTTCTTACCCCACTCTAGAAGCCAAGCATAGTGATCTTTCCAATCCTCAATCTTCTAGGAGATCATATCCATCTACATCTATTGTTCCACCATTACCTATAAGACCACTAGTTTATCTCGAATGGTGTGCCAGTAGTAGGCCCACGTGATCTCCTTAGTTCATAATTCCCTTAAGTTAACCACTTTGGCTTACACAAAGGCTTTTATTCTTGAAGATATCTAATCATCTCCTCCTATCATTGATTCTTCTCCCTTAAGATCACAACTTCCTCCCATAGGGATTCGTTGGACCTCTCTAGCTTCCATGAAGTTTTTGCAAATAACATTGCTAGATCAATAGTAGTCTCATATAACTTCAAGGATACACAAGACACATCGAAGGGAAGCTTAGGCAAGAAGTCAATATCCATGTCTTTGTTGGGGTCCCACTTCATAGAAGGTACTACAAAAGCATGAAATACAACCAATAAACATAATGCACAATCTAAAATAGCCATAACATAAACACAACCTATGACATGGCCAAACAACTAAGGCACATAAAATGAAGTCCTTACCTATCTCAAGTGCAACTTGTTGCAACCAGACGATGATGTCCTTAAACATTCCATGCATGAACTCCACCTTTTTTGGAGTCTCCACCCATGGTTTTTCATGAAACTTGGGAACAGGGGCTTACACTGGTGGCTTGGGAACTACTAAAAGCATAATAATCATTGAATAGTTAGGGTGAAAACCAAAATTAAACCATCAGATATAATGAAAGCATTAAGGCATGTACATACCTAGCTTCTCCTCCTCTTCCTCTGGAATGATGATGGGGGATGTACACAACACTACCTCACTGAACAAGGCATCTAAATCATTTATATCTGCATTGGTAAACCCTTCAACCTCATGTTTCTTTAGGAGTGCCTCTTCTATGTGCCTTTGTTCTTCCTCCATGGTAGCTTGGGCTGCCATAACCTGACACTTGTCTACAATCATAATACATAGAAAGATGATTAGCATATGAAACCATAACATAACCCTGAACTTTAAAATAGCCAAACATAGATAAGGTATACCTATGATTGCTTACTATGATGGCTTAGCTTAAATTTAAGCTTCTTTGAGGTAGGTTAGTCTAATGCAATGGTGCTTCCTCCATAGGCCTCTTGACTTTCTCTCTAGTTACCCCTTCGACCTCCCTACATCATTGTTTGGCCTCTAGGACATTCAATAGAAACATGAGAGGCTCCTTGTTATCCATGTTGTTAAGGGACTCATACTACCTAACATCAAGAATCTTGGTGGTAATAGACAATGCGTCATCCATCCCCTCTAGTGGGTTCTAGGCTTGAATTGTTGGATAAATGTACTTTACCCAAGGCTTAGAAAGTTGGCTTGGGTCTTGGAGAACCCATCATCCACTCCTATAAAGCACTAGAAACTCCACAAAACTCTTTAAATAACTCACAAAAAATGCAAAGTGCATGTGGATTATTGTAGAGATGTCAGCGTTGAGTCTAAGGATCTCCTCCTAAAGCCTAATAGCCAAAGTAGTCATCTATTTGAACCTTGTTCCATCCATCAAAACCTTCTTAAAATTTCACCCCTATGCAATGCCAATTGCCTTCTTTTGCAATAATAGTTCAGGAAATGCATGAGACCTAAATAAAGGATAGGATTCCTTTGCATCAAGGTTCATGAAACCATCCATGGAAATTTTAGAGTGGCCCATGTTGTTATCAAAGCACTTCAAAACTTTATCATGATGGTCTGATTCCTTCATTATTCTAGTAGGAACCTTTGCCCCATCAATGGGAACACTAAACAAGTTGCAAAAGAGGCCCTCATTAGTGTCCATGTTGACCTTCACACCTTGGATGATAGTGCTAAAATGACCAGCCTTCTCATTGAAGGACTTGATGACATGAAACATCTTCACAACAATGATGGAAGGGATAGGTTCCATAAATACATCAAGCAAACCTGCACACTAGATGTTTGCTTGAATGTACCTAGGCATCTATCCCCTCAGCCACTTCTATGCTGGTATCACATCACCAAACATCAAGATGAGGGTATCCTCATGATGTGCTCCTTAAAGTGGGATGGTGACATCAGCAGAGGTGGAAGGTCTTGCAAGGCAACAACCAAAGTTTATAACCATAAAACATTAAAAGCTATGGCATTTATGTTTGCCTTTCTTTTTCTTTGGTGTGGTTTGAGTGGAGGTCCCAACTACAAGGGTTTGCTCCATGGAGTTAGTGAAATCTACCCACTAATTATGTATCATCCTGTCATTCTTGCACTTATTGTATACAAGGTTGAACCTTGTAGTATATGCATCAAAGGCCCCTTCTAACTATTGATACATAAAAATTCTAATTTGAGGGCCATTGGTGAATTCATCTAGAATAATTTGAGCCATTACTTAGGTTTGATCATTAAAGTTCAAGCCTTGATCATTGACTCAGTACCTACAAGAAGTTCATAAAACTAATGAAGTTAGGAAAAATAGCCAATAAATCCATAAAAAACACTATAATAACTATGATTATCCTGGTAAATGATACACAGTGTTAGGTGAGTTCTAGAATAATGTGTGGACTCTATGTGCCACCATCAGAGTTTTGTCAACATTGTACTAGCTATACTCTAACATCATCCAGATCTCCATAAGGTAATGTAATTTGATGGTGTCTACTATTCCCCCTACTATCCTAGGAGGTAGATTGTCAATAATAAACTTGATAATCAAATTGAATGCTTGAGGCAGCAAGGTATCCACTATGGCCCTAGCCATATTTGTGGACAAGTGTGACCATAACATCATACTAAAGTTTTGTACAATGTAGGCAAGGAATTTCCTTGCCCCAAGCTAAAACCACAATGAAGCCTTATCCAACATGTTAGGGAGTGGAGTATTAGCCTTGGGATGGCCAATATAACACAAAATTCCCACTAACTCCACAATGATGAGGATGGGCTTTAAGTAGACCCTACATGAAGCAAAGCAAAAGCATTATGACCAACTAGAATTTCCCAACAAGTTAGAAACAACATCCTATTTAGAGGTGAAATTAGCCTCTGTAAAAAGCTCTAAGGTGTTTACCTAAATTGGCTTGATAAATTCCAAAAAAAAAAAAGCATTATTACAACTTTTCATAGCCTTTTACTTCATAGTCAAAACTTTATTGCCAAAATTAAACTTTAGCCTAAATCATGCCTAAACTTAGAAAAAATCATATAGTCATAGTAAAAAGCCTACTAAAAATAGTAAATGTTTTTATTTTTCTTAAAAAAAAAATTACATGTTGACAAGAAAAATTACACATATGATCACATTCCTCCCCAAAGGGGTAAGGTACTACAACCAAGATTCACATAGTTTAGCCAAAAAATTCATCCAACTCTAATTTCAGTAATTCCACCATGGAAAGAACCCTAAAATCACAAGCTTTCTAGCCATGACCATTACAACCAAGAAAAAATAACCATTTTTACATAAGATATAGACAAAATCTAGCAAAAATCGTAGTCATCACCATTAATCCCTTTTCATGCAAGGTTGGTAAAAAATTCACCAAAACTTCGTTTGAGATCCAAATGAAGAGATTCTACAACCATTTGAAATTCTAAATCAAGCCCTATGCATCCATGTTTAACAAAAATTTAAAACCATTTCTATTTATGCAAAAAAAAAAAAAGCTCATCAATTTGGATAAAAATCTAAAAATGGCACAAACCCCACTCTTGACATAGGCTTAATAAAAACATTTTAAGTCCAATTGGAGTGATTCCACCTCCATTGGAAACTTGAAGCCAAGACCTACCTAGCCATTCAAAAAATAGCCAAAACCCTTAGAAAAAAATTCATGAACTTACATGAAGATCTAAAAAAATGATACAAAAAAATCTAACTACATGACCTTAGGGAAATAGCCATAACTTAATCATTTCAAAGCCAAATCAAACAAGATAATAGCCATTAGCAAGATTAACTGTATGGGTACAAAACAATAACATTAAATTTCAAAAATATGCATCCATTTTCTTCAGAAAAAATACACAATGTTGCTTTATTTTTTCATGTAAAAAGCTAAAACTCAACTTAACATAGCCAAAATAACTCATACACATTAGAAACCACACCCAAAAATGAGGTAGGATTTTGTTGAAATTTAATTTTGACAAATACTTTGGCCTAGATCTAAGAAAATGGCCCAACCCCTAAATTATGGCAAAAAAGCATAAAAACAAGAAGCCTAGTTTCAAAAATTGAATATACTAAAGCCAAAAAAATGAAATGACCATAGATCCACATAGAAACGGCCAAAATAAGAAGGGGGGTTTTGTCATAATTTAATTTTAGCCCTGCTATCAGCATCAAGCTAAGAAAAATGGGCCCACAGGCAAGAAAAACATAAGAAAAGCAATAAAAATAGCTAGAAACCAAAGCAAAAATGAGTAGAACTACCTACCTTAGAGTAGCAAAAGATGAAGCTTGGATTGAGATGGCCTAAGAAAGATGGGAGGCTTCCACATTGAGGATAAGTTGTTTTTTCTACAAAAATTTTTGCCAAAGCTCTCCTCCAATGCATTGTTTGCAAGAATATGAATTGTGATCAAAAACTTACAAATTTTAACAATATAAACTATGTCTAAACCTAAACATCCACCTTTTAACCCCAGTTGCTTGTTTAGTGCACCATAACTCTAAGTGCACTAAAGTACAAGTGGGGGAAAGTCTCTTCCATGCTAAGATTGGTGGGAGTCAAGCTCAAAATTCAAAATTTTTGATTTCTGGACACCACCATATGCCTTCCCTCTTAGCCAAAAAATTGCATCAACATTAAGATCTAGCCACTTTTGATACTTAGAACATAATCATACCTTAACTCCCATGCATCCATCCTAGGGGTGGCATGCCCAATGTGGATACATGTCTCCCATTTCATAAATTCATTAAAATATAACTATTTTATCATTTTTAACAGCTACAACCTATCTTTTTCAACCCTGGGCTCCCAAAAGGGGGCTGGACATCAACAAATCTAGATAATTTGGGTTTCCATGCTAGGGTAATAGTGCCCAGCATGGAAGAAGGGGGTAACACCTATTCTTACCCTCCAACACCCATCCAACCTAAGTTTTACCCTCGAAGTGGATCTCACATCACCTAGAACCCCTCCAAATGCTCCCGACAACCCTAGAACCTCACCAAACCTAGTCAACACTAGTCAAAGCCTTGGGATTTGGTATTTCCACACTAGGGAAGGCTTCATCTACACTAAATATCTAACCCCAACATGAATGGATGGGGGAAGGCAAAATGACCTAAGTTAACTACCTAGTAGCCATTCCTCAAAGCCCAGTGACCCTTAGACCCTACTAAAACTTTCTAGAGCATTTAAATGCCCAAAAAGTAATCAAATATGGCACAAAATTGGGATCCCCCTCTATCCATGCTAGAACCATCATGCCTAGCATGAAAGAAAGGGGCCAAACTACATGAGGCACTTAGAAGCCTCCAAACAACTGGATCTTGGCATCCAGTATTGATTGTCAACACCTGTAATCCGAAAGACTAACATGCATGGTTAATTGGATGTCGAACTAGCCTAGATTTGACTCTCATGGTTCTTCAATGCTGGGGGAGATCTTTTTCATGCTGCCCAGTGTGGAAAATATGAGGGTGAAGGTAGGAGGATCAATGAGGAGTTCCAAACCAAGAAAACAATAGCAAAATATCTAGGACTAACTCCAGACCCTTCATAGCCTTTCCAAATGTTACTAGAATGTCAAAAATCAACCTCCTTAGGTTCCTCCACACTAGGGAGGATCTCATCCATGCTAGGAATTCTATTCTCAACATGGATAAAAGGGGGAAGCTAAAACTATCGAAATTTGCATGCAGTTTGCCTTTTGAAAGCAACCTAGACATTCTGAAAGCCACTAGACTTCCAGAAGCCATCTAAAATGGTCAAAACTTGTCCCCTTTGGGTTCTCCACACTGAGGATGATCCCATCCATGTTGAGCATTCTAGCCCTAGTGTGGATAGAGGGGAAGCCTAAAAACCCTCTTACATCCTACAAAACAACCAAATTTTGATCCTAGACATTGAAAGTCAACACTAGTAACGTTGTGGACATGCATGGATAGCCAAAATTGCCAAAAATTAGCAAAAAGTAGATTCCCTTAGTTCCTCCATGTTGAGAGCCATCCCTTCCATGCTAGCTAGCATGGAAGAAAAGGGGAAACTTTGGGGAAACTCCAAAAGAGCCTTTAGAGAACATAAACGGACATTGAAAAGCCCTTTATGTATCCTAGGATGCTATCTACTCTTCCCAGGATCCTCAAACTCTCCAAGATTGATCATAAGTGGCCAAAAATCCTTTTCACCCAATCTTTCATGTTGAGCATGGAAAGCCTAGCATGGAAAGAGGGGGAAGAACACCAAAAACCACCTCACAACCAATAAAATAACCTAAACTTAATACTAGATAGTAGTAGTCAACATCAGCAACCCTAGAAACCCACATGCATGACTGGAAGCAACAAAAATTAGCAAAAAGTAGGGTCCCTAAATTTCTCCATGCTAAGAGGCACCTCTTCCACACTAGCCAACATGGGAAAAAGGAGGAAACTCTGAGGGGACTCCAAAATAGCCTCTAAACACCTCAAGAAGACACCCTATAGTTCTACATGAGCCCTAAGACCAAATGTACTTCTTCTTGAGCCCTCAAACCCTGCCAAAATGATCACAAAAGGCTAAAAAGATGTTCCCCTAGTCTTCCATGCTAAACATACTATCCTAAAAATGGAAAAAATGGGGAAGCTTAAAAACCATCTAAGAAACCTCCAAACTAACCAAACTTAACCTCAAACCCTAGTCCTCAACCCTAACAAGCCTAGAGGCATACATGCACAATTGATTGAGCCTAAAACTAGTCCAGATCTAAGATTTATGATTCTTCCATGCTAGGGATCCCTTCCTCCACATTGCCCAACGTGGAGATTGAGGGGGGGACTTATTTGGGGCCCATAAACACCTTATAATGACATCAAATAACCTTGCATGCACTCTAGAACCCTATCAACACCCTTTGAAGTCTTTAAACCCCAGAAAATTGATTTCAAATGGCTAGAAAGTGGTACCCCCTAGTGTTCCACACTAAGCACCCTAGTCCTAACATGGAAAATAGGGGAAAAGACCAAAAAACACTTAAAAGTACCCAAAATTATGAAATTTTGACATGAAACCCTAGCCCTTGGCCTTAGCAACTACAAAAGCTAACATCCATAGTTGATTGTAATCTAAACTAGCTTAGATCTGGGATTCTTGTTTCATCCATGAGGGAAGAGGTTCCTTCCATGCTAGGTAGCATGGAAATAAGGGGGGAAGCTATTTTTCCACTTTTGGTGGCAAGTTGACACTCTTAGAAGCCAAATATCGATGCCAAAAAAGCCTAAGATCGATGCCAAAAAAGCCTAAGACCTCGTAGTTTGACCTCATTTTAAATTTTAAAACCCATGCCCCCAAATTTTCCACACTAGAGGAACTTCCCTAGCTTGGAAATAGGGGTCGAAGACATTACATGCCCTTTCATGACCTCCAAATGTGCTCAAAATTAGCCAAAAACTTACAAAATCATGACCTATAGCATGAAGAGCCTAGGAACCTAGTCGACATGCTCTCAAGCCATCCTAAATCCATTGAACAAGTTTTCCCCCATCTTTCCACACTAGGGATACTATGCTTAATGTGGAAGAAGGGGCCGAAGGCATTTCAAAATGTTTTGACACTCAAAACTAACTCAAATGGCTTCAAAACAAAACTAGAGGATGCACAACTTCCAAATTTGGATTCTAACTTCTTTTTTTAACCATGTTTGACCCTATTTTTGCTCGGTTTTTTTTTTCTAAGCTAAACCCATTCTCTTCCATGCTGGCCAATGTGGAAATAGGTGGGAAGGCTACAAAACCTACTTTTTCGCCTTTACAGACCTCCAGAGTGCCCAATTTTGATAAATGTGGCCTCACACTACCTTGGGAAGGCCCCAAGACCTCAATTTTGGACCTTTGGATGTCCGAAAACCTAATTTCCCTAGTTTCCATGTTGAGGGTCCCTTCTTCCATGCTAGCCAATGTGGAAACAAAGGGGGCATAGTGTGGAAGCTTCAAAACTTTCAATTTTCATGCTCAAACAGCCCAAAAATAGCCCTGAGTCATGACCAAACTCACCTAATAGCCTTATAGCCCTAAATCATGGCCTGCTAAGGCCTAAAACTGGCAAAACCTAATCCTTTTTTTTTACCTATTTCAGCCAAATTTTACCATATGTAGCCTGTTTTGCTTGATTTTTGCCTTATTACATAAGGCTTCAATCTATTTTAACCTGGTGTTGCATTCTCAACCTTGTTGACCTTGTTGTGGCCATTATGCAGTCTTGTATTCTCTTTATTTGCCTTATTATAGTTTTATTTGCCTTTGTTTAACCTTTTATTAGTATCAAATATTAGGATTTGACCTTCCCTAATAACAATTTGTTACCATGTGACCATGGTCCACTATGGCCATAAACTAGCATCCTAGCCTACACTAACCTTAAATTAGCAAAATCATAATCTTTGTTGACCATTTGTAGCCTTATTTCTCATACTTCCCCTTGATTGACCTTTATTTGACCTCTATTGTGCTTTTTTGACTTGTCCTTACCCTATTTATAGCCTTGGATGACCTTGTTTGCATTAGATTTGCATGTATTTCCATAATTTTATAGCATTTTAGCATTGATTATTCACTTTTACCCAAGTGCCACTTAATATGTTTTTGGTTGACATGCAACATGAACATATGAGTACCTAGGAGAAAATTAGTTTGCCTTTGTGTCTACATGCACTTCATCAACTTGCTGAAGAAGATGTTCAAAAACAGCAAGTGCAAATGGCATGAGTGACTTGTCCATGCACTATGAGCATATAGAACAACCTATCATATGGTAACTGGTATGATCCCTTATAGCTTGGTTTATGGTTCTAAAGCTATTTTACCTCTTGAATTACAAGTGTCATTACTTCAAGTAGCCTTGACCAACTTCATCAATGATGAGTAGAATAAGGAGTTACAGATAGTAGCCCTGGACTTGGTGGAGGAGCAACATATGCAAATGCTTTCTCACATCAAACACTATCAAGAGAGGACAAAGTGACAACATCACCATAACTTGACCATGTGTAAGATTAAGGAGGGTGACCTGATTCTCATAGTCATCCATAAGCATGTGGACAAATTCTCAGCCAACTAGGAAAGGTCCTTCCTTGTCACTAGAGCCTATGGAAATGGAGCATTCAGGATGGTTGACATGAATGGCAATGAGCTAGCCAATCCAGTCAATCTTTCCTATCTAAAGCCATACTACATGTAGTTGAAAATCATCAACAAGAAAGCCTACTTTCAATGTTTTGCTACAACCTTAAACTAGCAACACGGCCTGCCAAGGCCTTCAACTAGCATCATGGCCCATCACGTCCTAAAACTAGTGACTTTAGTGACCTACATAGCTTGGTTTTATCATTTCATGTGGCCTATATGAATTATGGCATCATAGTATGTAGTGATGTTTTGTATTCTTTTTCAACACCTCTCAAGTTAATTCTCTAGGCACTAATAAAGAGGAGCCATTGAACTACCACAAAATTTTGTATGTTATAGCCAAATTTTCATCATGTAGCTTTCACCACATGAAACCTTAGGCAAAATTTCACTGTAAATGTGAAGATTATAATTCATGAGGGGCACTCTCACATATTCCATGCTTTTGGAGTTGCAAAATGCTTCATAAGTGGTCAAAACCTCATTCCCCAAGTGAAAAAATTCACCTAGTATCTCCATTTGGGCTTGGGAGGTCAAAAATGTCTTTTGGAATGCCAAAAATGACAATTTGATGAGTTTTATGGGGGGTATACATTTTTCTACGCTAGAAACACCTACCAAGGATAAATCTCATGTACCCCCAGTGTGGAGGAATGGGGAGTTCCCCTCAACTTGAAAACATTCCTCCCATCATGGAAACTACATGCTCCCAACATGGAAACCACAAAAGTCAAATTTCAACACTCCA